>JACXGK010009760.1:0-19272 GCA_016801125.1 Novumbra hubbsi
TGTGTGGTGGTTGTGTGGTGGTTGTGTGGTGGTTGTGTGGTGGTTGTGTGGTGGTTGTGTGGTGTGCGCTGTGGTCAGATTCTTGACGGACATCCCACGGGTCCTAGCGGAGGTCTACCACAGCCTTGGCACCCAGATGCCCGCTGCCCTGTCAGCCGTGCTGCCCTCTGACTTCTTCAGTGACGAGTCCGTGACCAAGGACAGCGTCTCTCCCACTCCTCCCCATTCTGCGTCCATCGGCGTGGCCTCCGACTGCGGAGAGCGACTACAGGAACTCCGCGATCGCTCTGCCAGCAAGAGGCGGTGAGTTTAACCAGGCGTTCTGCTGTGTCGACATGCTGCAATCACCATGTCACCCTTTGTAATGTGGTGATGATAGATGCCACTCGGCGGACGCTGCTTTCCATGCCACTCTGTTAGCAACCCTGGAACACCGTAGCTTTGTTAGACCTCATTAGTTTCAACATGTACTGGTTGGTTAGGGTTTGCCTTGTAAAATGGTTGAATTAATGTTTGTTATCAGCCTTCCACATTGCCCTCTTAGGTACCCCTGTTGTGTTTCAGGAGCAGGAGAATCACTCGCCATCGTAGCATGACGGAAGCATCACAGAGTCTGCGTCAGATTGAGATGCCCAGAAAGTCAACCAGAACAGTAACCTAAATGATTACATAACCACTGCAGTCTGATTCTAATAAGGGTTCCATAGTGTTTGCTGGGACACTATGGCTTTGGGACACTATGGCTTTGTTTGCTGGGACTCATTAGTATATATCTTGTGTTAGTCTTATCAGGCTATTTGGTAAAGCAGTATGAACTTACCACCCCAATCGCCATCTTTGTGTTGCGTGAGCAGGCCAAGACGAAGCTCCGCGTTCCAATGGAGAAACCAGCTGCTGAACCGCCCCCACCCCAAAAGCAGGCCGCTCAAGGTAATTTCAAATAATCGGCCTGTCTGATGAATTAGGACTGATTTTAAGGTTTTTAAAATAATCAGCGTTGTTGTGTGTCGATTATGGACCATTCTTTCAATCGTTTCAATCATAACTTTTATTTAAACATGCATATTCAGCTAAAATACATTTATTTTAGCAGGCAGTATTACAAGGGACATGTTATCACTTCTCTGGAATAAAAGATGTCAACTTTGAAGATAATTGATATTCATAATAAATCTCACTAATGTCAGAAATATAAAAGCAGTCTGTACTGGATGGTACTCATCATGTCTTATTTATGTAAAAAATAAAAAAATTTGTTGGGTATTGTTACAATGTGATTATCCTGTGGAAGTGACCTCTGTGGAGAATATGGAATGAGGAGTGATGGGAATAGGAATGAGGAGTGATGGGAATAGGAATGAGGAGTGATGGGAATAGGAATGAGGAGTGATGGGAATAGGAATGAGGAGTGATGGGAATAGGAATGAGGAGTGATGGGAATAGGAATGAGGAGTGATGGGAATAGGAATGAAGCAAGTGTTTTTTGGTAATTAAGCTGGATATGTGGGTCCTGCCTTTCATCACCAAATCTGTTCATTAATTGATTGTATGTATGTGTTATGGTAAGAAGTTACATTAGTGTTCATTCAGTATTGTTGTAAATTCTATCACAAGCAATTTTATAATAAACGCTTTAATCGCGATCAGCTTTTTTGTTTTTCCAATATATATCAGTGTTGAAAAATCATAATAGGTCAACGTCTAATATCCTTGCCATCCTCTGAATCCTTTTACTGAAAAAAGATATTTTCTCATGCTGGGATCGTCAAATGATGGTAATAAATAACACTGCTTCATTTGGTCCACAGAGGTCACAAAAGTCAGGAGGAACTTGTTCAACCAGGAGATGATTTCCCCCTCTAAGAAAGCCAAGATGCCCAGAAGCCAGTCTGTCTCTGCCGTGGAGGGACTGAAGCGGAAACGCTCCCAGACAGAAGGTGGTGACACTCCTTGACATCGTTACTCTACAATGATATTTAAGCATTCCAAGTACTAATATTCAGTAAACCGCACTGTCACGCATCGATGTGTGAGGATTCTGGAGATGAAGACAAGTCCTATCATAATAGCCATAATTTTTAGTACCCAACAAAACTTTGGTTTGCAATATTAAGCTTGCAGTTTCATTATTGCTTGCTGCGATTACGTTTGGTTGTGATTTCCTGTGTTCTGCCTTCAAGTTGGAAGCATGGATGGCCTTTATTCTGCAATGTTTTGCATTTTATTTAACCTTAAAAAACGAGCTTAAGGTTAAATACCTGTTTTGCAAGGGTGTCTAGCAAGATTTCAAGAGGCAGACGCGTGCATACAACTCTACAATGCAATAAAATACATGTTCAAATAAATATCACTCTTAAAAATATGACAATAATAATAATAATGAAACCTTCTCCACTAAAGTATTTTGTTGTTTGTTCCAGGATTGAAGCATATTATATACGAAAAGGATTGTTTCCCAATTACTGCCATTGCCCATGAAACTCCTTCAGTAACTAGGGTAATGGTTTAGTTAGCATTTAGCATTTTCACTGAAAGGAAGTCTGCTGCCCTTTCAGATCGACATTCCCTCCTGACTAAAAAGGTGACGGAAACACCGCTACACAAGCAGGTGTCTAATCGCCTCTTGCACAGGCAAAAGATGGGCAGGTGAGTTGAACATGATCTTTAGTTGTAAGATCTTTAAAAGTTCTTGTTTAGTCACATTTAACGAAATCTTATCTTTCATTTAGAGGTTATTGCTAGTAACTGATCTTTAAGCAGTTCGCCATAGGGACTGTAATGGATTAGAAAACTAAGTTTGAGCCTGATTTGTCAGGAGGTCTGTCCCGGTGGAGGAGAGCATCGTTGAGGAGTCGCCAGTGAAGCCCCAAGAAGGTGAACATATGAGATACTGCAAATGTTCACTACTACACACCACAATGATATGTATAGGTTGGTAAACCAATGACCTACGTTTTAAAGTAGAGACCACAAATATTATTTCTTACAGACTTGAGGAGGAGCCCACGGTTGAAGAATTTTGCCAGAAGACATTCCAGCTTTTACTCAAGCTTGCAGACTCGCTCCCGCAACCTGGACAGAGCTCTGTCCTCCTCCCAGCTTCCACTCAGCGACAGCAAAGAAGGTAGGTGGAGTAAATGCATCACAAACAGTATCACAGCAGCTCAAACAATGTCTATTTTATGGCTTTCCACTTCCACTATGCATTGACCTTGCAATTGCTTTATTTGCAGTAGACCTGCAGTCAGTACAGTCTCCGGTACGACTTCTGTTTGGAGCTATTCAGTGCCCTGCTACCAGGTCCAGCCAGAGGCGACTTTCAATTAACTCTGTCTTTGAGGTACCTGATCTTTTCTTGTTGAATGGATTTATTATATTTGATTTCCCATGCTAAGAATAGCAGTGCTGATTAGTTTACGGTATTCACTGCAAATACTTTAATGGTTTTCCCTTAAGAGTCCAAAGAAAACTCCTACAAAGTCGCCCGATAGACACGGTAGGTCTGTTCGTGGGAACAGACCCCTCAGAAGTCCTCAAACCTCCAGAACACCCAGGTCATCCACGGTCCAGGGCTACTCTGTTACAGATGGCCAGGTGGCAGGACCCTCTCTCAGGACTGGCGGCATAGCGTCAGTCAGATCACCAGCTAGGAGAAGTCTGGTGCTTGATACACCACCCCAAAAGGTGAGCCCTCTGAAGGGCATTCTGAGGACTCCAGTCAAGACTTTACTGGAGTGTTTATCTCCTGCCGGAGCTCGTCTGCTTCAGAGCCCACCGGGCTCCAGGACACCCAGGAAAAGCGTCTCCTGGTCACCATCTCCAATGAAACCTAGAGACAAAGAGACAAATGTATCATTCAAGGTGCCAGAGTCACCTCACTGTACCACCCAAAGCTCTCCTGGGCTGTTAAGAAATGCATCCCCATTTTGCAGTCCACTGAAGAGTCCTAGCTGCAAACGGATTGCTTCTAAGGTTCCAGAAAGCATTGTCCTGAGGACGCTCAGAAATTCCCCCAAAGTGAATCGGTTTAGGACTATGGAAAATCATTCTGTGTGTGGCGCAGAGACGACGCCCGAGAAAAGCAAATGTCAAAGGTCTTCTGAGCCGCTTGTTGAAACGTTCAACACATCTTTTAAGGCTGTGCTGGATAGTCCCCAGAAACCCTCTTCTGCTTTCACACCACCACCTGTCCACTTTTCTCCAAACACCCCCACCCGTAAAACCTCCAGGAAATCTCTAAGCCCTGTCTGTGGCATGCTCACTCCCATTGCAGGAACCCCTGTCAAAGACAGTTGTTCCATGTTTCCACACCAAAGTATGCTCACACCAACAAAAGGCACATCAGTTTTTTCAAGGACTGATATGTCACCAAGGGCTCCAGTTACAACTCATTTGATTTTAACAGATGCCACCTCTCCAGCTAAACATTCAACCAGAGTTGGCTCTCGTCCGGATGTGCAATCCAAAACCAGACACAACTTAAGATCACAGTCAAGTGGAACTTTTTCTCACCCGGTTTTGCCAACTAGGGTTAAGAAGAACCTGAGATCCCAGTCAAATGAGAATTTAGCTGTATTAGTAGCAGATGTTATGAGGGAGGAAAGTGGCGACACCATGCCATTGGATTCCCAGGAAAGGGAGACATTGTCTGATTCTTTTAACTCCCAGGCCTTGGATGGAGACATCGAGAACATCTCCCAGAATTCTAGCTCCCAACATCTGGACCTTTCCCAGTTAAGTGCCACAACCACTGAGGATGAGAGTATCGACACCACAGAGGCTACCATAGTCAAGACCAAGGTTACCGAAGGCCTTAAAGTGAACATCTCCTTTTCTAGGAAACCATCTATATCCGGTGACCATGTTTTTCAGTTCACCGGATCTTCCCCAAAACCACCAATCCCTTGCAAAATTACCACGCCTGGGAAAAGCTACGGTTTTCGCCGGACCCCGGATCGCCAGCAAAGGGAGGCGGCAGCCCGTTTGGGGTACTCCACTGAACTACCTCGGTTCACCCCCAGATCTTCTGGAACCTTTACCAGTCGCAAGAAGGGGCTTGGCGATCAGAAGCCCCTTACATACCAAGTTGAGCTGGAGATGCAGGCGTCTGGTCTGCCCAAGCTGAAGTTTAAGCGCACAGACTCCTTCAATTCAGGTGATGCCGCTATTGGATCCATGACCCCCACTTCCAGTATGAAGCCCCCCCTGGTGGACAGCCCACTCTCCCTCTGCTCCAAACATAGAGATACTGTTTGCATCTCACCATCGCTATGTGCCCACGGCACTCCTGCCAAGGGTACACCAGGAAAAGGTGGCTTACAGACATTCATCTGCCAGTCCTACACCCCCACGCACCAACCTGCAGGGACCATGTCACCTCTGGGCACAGCAGATCTTATCCCCTTGACCCCTTCCCCACAGAGGATGGGGAGGTATGCCCCAGAGAGCCTCAACAGCTGGCCCCGCAAAAAGAGGGCGCTGCCTGGGGTATTGGGAGGCAAGGAGCGGGGCTTGAAGGAAGAGCCTCTGTTAGAGGAGGCAGAACTAGAGGGAGTCTACAAGCTGCAAGAGAATGACGAGACTGAAGGGACTGATGCTCTTCAAGCAAGCAAAGCTCCTTTGCCCCAGCTGGAGGACATGGAATGGATGGAGAGCCTGGTTCCACTGGATGATGGTACAGAGTCACAAAATGGGGAAGAAACTATCTGGGCCAGTGGATCTGTTCACTCAGGTGAGTTGGTATCAAGTCAAAAGAATACAGTTTTTTCCCTTTCAAACTGGTGCCATAAGTTTTCCAGTTGGTTGCTGAAAAGTGTTTATTAAATCAAGTGCAATGAAAATTACTTTTGTTTTCTAGAAATAAGTTCAATGTGGGATTTTGGTTTGACACGGCTTGTTTTAGGTTCTGTTGTCTGACTAGGATGATTATGCATCAAAATATTTTCCTCTGTGACCTTTATTATAAATGTGGATTGAATGTTAGAAGCATTGTTGATTCAGAAGACCTGAATGCATTGACAGCATGCTGATCGAGAATGTCCTTGGCATAGGCAACTACCCTTTTGAGTGACCGTAGCAGACTATTGTCTTTTGACATTTTTATTCTAGAGCCCTGCTTGTTAATTTATTTGGTCAGTATGTTTTCTGTAATGGTAGGATGTCCATTTCAGTCGATTTCATTAGCAGTTGTGGATTTTGTTTGCGTGTGATTAGCTTTGGCAGTGGTGACTCCACCCAGCGCTACGGTGAGGAAGCCGGTTTCTGCCAGTGGAATCCTCACACTCACTCAGTCACCCATGTTATTCAAGGGAAAGGTTGCTTCTGCCTCCAAACGTACCCCTAATTTAAAAGGTAAGAGGGTTTTTTGTGTACTGTCCATAACTTACCATTGTTTACCTTTTTCAGAGTGTCTTCAGTTTATTTTAAAAATGTTGGTCTGTCCAGGCTGAATTTACAATATGTGTATGTGATTTGACAGATTCCTGAATACCTTTTGTCTTTTAGATGATCGCCCTTCTCACAAGAGGATGGAGTTTGAGTTGGATTTGTCTCCTTTCAGCCAGCCTTCAAGACGGTCAACTACAGGAAAGAACTACAGCAGGAAGAGACTGCTGGACTGACTTGGACTGGCCTGGACCAAATGATTCCATATGAGGCATCAGTATCTTTATATTGTAAGGTTTTGTCACACCCTATCCTGAAAGAAAATCGGGTTGATTGCTTATAACAGCTATGACTTGCATTTGTGCCAAAGCCATATCTAAAAATAATTGTGTTCAAAAGATCAAGTACAAATATATTCTTTCCCCAGAATTTGTCACAATCAAGTCATCAGAATTTTTACAATATTATGGTGTCCTGTTAATTTATTGAGTTTATTTTATTTGTTTTTGTCATAAAACAAATTTTAAATGCTAATATTAGTTGACCCTCAGTGTACATATGTTATCTATTGAATGATTTTGTAAATAAACTAATCTCTTTTAAACAGCAATTTACTGAGCTAATCATTAATTACCTGTTTTTAAGTTGTATTATTTTTTCAGAAGAGTTTCAGACGTTTTTTGTTAATTCATTTAGAAGAACTATTAGGTCAATCTGGTTTGTAGACCTTTATTTTTGTATGGTATACATGTTGAAAAATAGATTTTGACCCTTATAACAGTTTAGTAATTTATTATACATATCTTCACAACTCAGGATATCCACATTAGGCAGGGATTTCTACTTTTTTGGAAATGCCACGTTGTTCTACAACCCAAGAATTTGGAATGCTGTGTAAAATGCATAAGAAAACATCATACAATGATGAGCAAATCATTTATCCCTATATTTTATTCAAAATGGCATCTGTTGGTGTTTTTAGGGGAGAGAAAAGGTGTCTAATGTGACAGATCTGGACTGCCGGTAGGTTCAACACACAGTCATTGGGAATCCTGCTGACTTGACAGTTGTCCAGAGACTATGAGGAATGGTAAGCTCAGAAGGTCATTGCTGCCCTTAATATTTCTGTGCTTGATTGGCCAGTCAAGCTGCCTGACCTGAACCCCATAAAGACTGAGGTATTGTCAAGAAGAAAAGGAGATACACCAGACCAACAACACAGACGAGCAAGCGGCCACTTTCCACGCGCATTGATGCTGTAATTCATGCAAAAGGAGCCCACCTAGTATTAAGTGCATAAACTATCATGCATCTGATTAGAGCCCTTCTCAGGTCGACAATTACAGTGGTGACAAATTAGGACACCCCATGAAAGAATGACATTTTACCCATGATATTTAACAAAAATGCTGTTTCCTACTGAGGAAAAAGTTAAGACAAACACCCTATGCCCTAAAAAGCTGGTATTAGCCCCTCGGGCTGAAATATCCTCAATAAAACATTTACTATAACTGTCATTGACTGACATTGACTGGAAGAAGGTTATTAACACTTCTCTGTGCAGAATGTATTCAGCTTTGTGATGTTTGAGGAGTGTCTTACATGCACAGCATGTTTCAGATCAACCCCACAGCATCTCAATAGGATTAATATCTGGGCTTTGACTTGGCCATTCCTGAACTTTCCATTGACATTTCATTGTACAGTTGTGCTCAAAAGTTTCCATACCCTTGGGTAATTGGTAATATGTGTACCATAATCAAAGAAAACACGAGTGAGCAGGCAAAACATTTCTTTTATTTCTTATGGGATTCATATTCAACTGTAGGTCATAACAGAATGGCATAATCATAAAACAAAACATGGCAACAAAGAAAAAAGTTGAACCCTGTTTAAAAGTCTACATACCCTTCGTTCTTAACACTGTGTATTGCCCCCTTTAGCATCAATGACAGCATGGAGTCTTTTGTAATAGTGGTCTATGAGGCCCCAAATTCTTGCAGGTGGAATAGCTGCCCATTCTTCTTGGCAAAAGGCCTCCAGGTCATCAAAGTCTTTGGTCATCTTGCATGAATCGCACCTTTGAGATCTCCCCAGTGCGGCTTGATGATATTCAGGTCAGGAGACTGTGATGGCCACTCCAGAACCTTCACCATTTTCTGCTGTAACCACTGGAGGGTCAACTTGGCCTTGTGCTAAGGGTCATTGTCCTGCTGTAAAGTCCAAGAGCATCTCATGCACAGCTTTCGTGCAGAAGAATGCAAAGTGCCAGTATTTTCTGATAACATGCTGCATTCATTTTGCCATCAATTTTCACAAGATTCCCTGTGCCTTTAGCGCTCACACCCCCCCAAAACATCCACTTCACAGATGGTATTCTTTTCACTTTAGGCATTGTTGACCCCTCTTCAAACATAGCGGTTATGGTTGTGACCTTAATAACAGATTTTGGTCTTGTCACTCTAAATTACAGTGTGCCAGAAGCTGTGAGGCTTGTCAAGGTGTTGTCGGGCATATTGTAACCAGGCTTTTTTGTGGAATTGGCGCAGTAAAGGTTTCTTTTTGGCAACTCGACTATGCAGCTCAGTTTCCACCACATTGTCTTTTTCCAGAGCAGCCTGTATTTCTCCTGAGGTTACCTGTGGGTTTTTCTTTGTATCTGAACAATTCTTCTGGCAGTTGTGGCTGAAATCTTTCTTGGTCTACCTGACCTTGGCTTGGTATCAGAAGATCCATGAATGTTCCACTTCTTAATAAGTGATTGAACAGTACTGACTGGCATTTTCAAGGCTTTGGATATCTTATATCCTATTCCATCTTTATACATTTCCATGATCTTGTTAAGCAGGTTGACATTTCTTTTCTGCTCCCCATGGCTCAGTATCTAGCCTGCTCAGTGCATCCACATGAGAGCTAACAAACTCATTGACTATTTATACACAGACACTAACTGACATTTAAAAAGCAGCATGTGTGGGAAATTAACCTTTAATTGCCATTTTAACCTGTGTGACCTTGTGTGTCTGTAACAAGGCCAAACATTCAAGGGTACGTAAACTCATCATCAAACTTATTGATTCACCATGTTGGTGATTTCTGTTATTTCTGTTGTTCTGAAATTAGTACTTAGTACTCTCAATGTTTACTTCTAAAAGATTTACAGTTCTGAAAAATCTCAAATGTATCCAGAAGTATATTAGTTAAATCACAGTAGGAAAGTCGTTTTAAACGCTGAGATAAAGTTTTATATTAACAGATGTTCAATTAAAAATTTTTAAAACAACTTGTTTTTTTCAATAATAACTACGAAAGAGCTCTCATAAGTGAATGTTGTGGTCAGTAAATACAGGAATATATGGTTGTATATTTATCTTGCTAAGATGACATAAATGGTTTTAAAAGTTGTCAAGCCTAATATAGAATATTATGAATTTAATATTATGTTTATATTGGCATTTGTAAACAGTAATTGCAATATAATAGTGTTTTCAAAGTTGCAAAGGCTAATATGCACTTTGAATTACATTTCCATTGCAATCTCTGAAAAATGTATTGCATATAAATGCTTTTTTAAAATTCAGCATATCCTTGCATCCACTGACCACAATAATCACTTGGAAGTTGTTAAATATTTTTACAGCGAATGTCTGTTGTCTCTTCTAGTTATAATTCCTTTAGCCCTATGACCTTCCAACCGCCAATCTATACTACAATCATCACTTGGCTACCGGTCCTGAGCGGTGTAGCACACTGCCTTTTTTGGTGGTGGGATTCTGGGGACACTTTTTTACACTTTGGCCTGTTACGCACACCTGTTGTCACTTAGTGATGTGTGTGTGTATTTAGGTTCCTTTGTTCTGTCACTTGGTGATGTGTGTGTATTTAGGTTCCTTGTTCTGTCACTTGGTGATGTGTGTGTATTTAGGTTCCTTGTTCTGTCACTTGGTGATGTGTGTGTATTTAGGTTCCTTGTTCTGTCACTTGGTGATGTGTGTGTATTTAGGTTCCTTGTTCTGTCACTTGGTGATGTGTGTGTATTTAGGTTCCTTGTTCTGTCACTTGGTTATGTGTGTGTATTTAGGTTCCTTGTTCTGTCACTTGGTGATGTGTGTGTATTTAGGTTCCTTGTTCTGTCACTTGGTGATGTGTGTGTATTTAGGTTCCTTGTTCTGTCACTTGGTGATGTGTGTGTATTTAGGTTTCTTGTTCTGTCACTTGGTGTGGTTCGTTGTTGTTGTGTTGTCTGTTATACATGATGGTTTGGTGTTTTGTTCTTTAATCGCTGTGTTGTCCAGCACCTTTGATATCATTTTTATATTACGTGTTGTTTTGTTTCGTTGTAAATGTCTACACATGGTTCTTTACTCTTTCACACCCGTGACACAACCTATTTTCCTTTTACAGATGGAGCCATACAAGGACCTTTTACAGATGGAGCCATACAAGGACCTTTTACAGATGGAGCCATACAAGGACCTTTTACAGATGGAGCCATACATGGACCTTTTACAGATGGAGCCATACAAGGACCTTTTACAGATGGAGCCATACAAGGACCTTTTACAGAAGGAGCCATACAAGGACCTTTTACAGATGGAGCCATACAAGGACCTTTTACAGATGGAGCCATACAAGCGTGGCCAACATTTTTTAGAATGACACAAATATTAATTTCCACAAATTCTGCTGCCTCCGTTTTTATGATTGCAATTTGCATATCTTCCAGAATGTCACGAAGAGTGATCAGATGA
Organism: Novumbra hubbsi; assembly: GCA_016801125.1. Classification (NCBI taxonomy): domain Eukaryota; kingdom Metazoa; phylum Chordata; class Actinopteri; order Esociformes; family Umbridae; genus Novumbra; species Novumbra hubbsi. The sequence continues at coordinate 11,136 of JACXGK010009760.1, forward strand.
ACATTTCCACTGAATTTTAGCCCTGCCACAAAAGGCCCAGCTGAGATCATGTCAGTGATCCTCTCGTTAACACAGGTGAGAGTGTTGATGAGGACAAGGCTGGAGATCACTCTGTCATTGTCATGCCCTGGCTGTGGTCCTCTAGCCATCTCTGTGCTTTGGGCCTCATAGTCAGGGCATGATGCACTGAGTGGCCTCCTGCCATATCGGTGCCACTGTGGGCTCCTCAATCAGAGCAGCTGCATTCAGTTGCCTCTGATTGGGGAGCCTATTTAGGGTAGGGTTGGCCACACATTCTGTGTGGTTTATTGTTTGTGTATACAACGGTCACGTTTCTTTCTTGTTTAATTCCTTTGTACAGTGGATACGCTACACGTTCTTTGCAAGCTATTTAAGTTCTGTTTTGTTGTTTATTACAGCACCTTTGCTTTTAGCGTTTACAGTTCGTGTTAGTTTGTGTCTGGGTTTTATTTGGAATTAAATTCACTTTTCATTTAACAATGTCTGCGTTTGGTTCCACAACACAACAAGGATGTGATAGTCATGCTGATTGAGTTAGAATAACAGACCGGAAGCTTTAACAGATGATGATCCCACCATTTATCAGATCATCAAGAACTTCAAGGAGAGAGGTTAAATTGTGGGGTTGCTTCTCAGCCTAGGGAGTGGGCTCACTCACAATGTTGCCAAAGAGCAAATATGAATAAAGAATGGTACCAATACATCCTCTGAGAGTCACTTCTCCCAACCATCCAGAACAGTTTGAGGATGAACAATGCCTATTCCATCATAATGGAGCACCTTGCCATGAGGCAAACATGCTAAGTGGTTTGGGGAACAAAACATTGACATTTTAGGTCCATGGTCAGGAAACGCCCCAGACCTTAATCCTATTGAGAATGTGTGGTCAATCCTCAAGAGGCGGGTGGACAAACAAAACCCTTCAAATTCTGACAAACTCCAAGCATTGATTATGCAAGAATGAGCTGCCATCAGTCAGGATGTGGCCCAGAAGTTAATTGACAGCATGCCAGGGTGAAATGTAGAGGTCCTGAAGAAGAAGGGTCAAATATTGACTCTTTAAATGTACTTGTCAATAATAGCCTTTGACACTAATGAAATGCTTCTAATTATACTTCAGTATACCACAGTAATATCTGAGAAAAATATCTAGAAACAATAAAAGTAAAAAGTGCCACTGAGGTCTTTATTCAGAATAAAAAAATACTTGATCAATCCATATAATTTACCTATTTTGTTATTCATGCACTATATTAATTGTAGAAGCAACATTTTAAAGACAGTTAGAGGCCATTGGTGGAAACCTTTTAGTAACATTCTGTTACAGCACATTCTTAGAAAGTTCCTAACTTTGTAACCTTCTGAGAATATTTGTAGCTATGTAACATTAAAATAACTTTCTCTGAACGTTCAATCAACCTTAAAAACAACGTCTAGAAAACTACGTCATAAAAAACAACTTTCCCAGAACATTTTGGCTTGTGGCATTCAATTCGTAATAAAAGCTCTGCACCATTGCAACAACTCCAGTGGACTCCGGACAGACTTTTTAGGGATATCTGTGTTTCAAAGCACGTTTGATGCTGTCCTTGCTCATATCCCGCTTGCTTGCCCAAGCAGTCTACATCAGCTCATGTGATAGAATGAGGCACTCTCCAGACTTCACCATTGATTGAGCTCAAAGGTTTCTGGATCCCTAAAAGTTGTAGCTGGAGTGTAACAATGCGAGGCAAACCAATCAGATGACTAACCCACAAAACAGACCGTGCTGGCCAATCAGATGACTAACCCACAAAACAGACCGTGCTGGCCAATCAGATGACTAACCCACAAAACAGACCGTGCTGGCCAATCAGATGACTAACCCACAAAACAGACCGTGCTGGCCAATCAGATGACTAACCCACAAAACAGACCGTGCTGGCCAATCAGATGACTAACCCACAAAACAGACCGTGCTGGCCAATTGCAGCCCCCACCGCAGGACAGCTGTGCTAATACGTCTTTGTCACGAACATTTCCGGATCAAAGGCACCTTAGCTAGTGCAAAAAAACGATGAAAAAAATGAAACTATGTTAACGAAATGATTTTTGCATATTGCCCCTTTATAATTTTCCCATAATTTAACTGTGGCATGATTTGTTACTATGGTTATATATTGTGCTCTCAATATTCCAGTAAAATACATTTCAATCAATATAGGCAAGCCTATAATATTATTAGGCCTTCTATTTATCACACGTTTGGTTAGGTGTCACTGGACACCTTAGACGTGCAATAAACTCGAACTGCTTTTAAACAGTCCTGGCCAACTCTTTTGTGATTCCCTTATCAGCAGGTATATTTGATAAACGGTATCTGGTAGTCCTACTTTGGAATCACCCGCTCCTGTTCAAAGGTCGGAACAGTACGGAACACCACTCTAATACGCTATGCATTAGGCTAGCTGGGGAACGAGGTTAGCGTTTGCCCTTTGTTTGCCCTTCACCTATTCATCTGTGGGCCTGCGTGGAAGACATTCAGGGGGTATGACATCGAGGGTAATAACTTCTAAAATCCTAATAGTTATTCTATACTGAAATATAACCCCATTATGCAGATCAGTTACCTTCCATATACTGCATACGGGTTGGGTTACGAAATGTGTATCAGGTGCTCAGGTAGGCACAATCACCCCTTCAATAATATACACCACGCCTCTTACAGGTCTGGTAGGTCGAATCAAGACGTCAGTAGGCAGTGCCATCCAGTAACAGGGTACCGCAAAGAGGTGAGACTGTTAGGTATATTGTACATTTGTAGTATAAATCCTGGAAACATTTTTTTAATGTTTAAAGTCAATGTTTTTTTTGTTTGTATTATTCAAATGTTACAAATATTATTAATTGCAGTAATGCGGTCTTTCAGTATGTGAAGTTAGTTTTAGATTGGACATTCGACAGATATTCTGCTCTTCAAATTGCTATTTTACGAGGTATTCAAATAATCCAATATTGTTCTCTCTGAGATTCCAAAGCACTATGTTGTTGCACAGTCTTTATTTTCGAGCATAGTATTTCTGAGCCCCGGAGAACTAAGCGTTGTGAATCGGAGCAGAACCCGAGTTGGAAGCGATCTCTGGGCTGGTGCTGGTTGTGGGCGCGTTGATTTTTTTTATTTTCAGAATTTGACTGAACATACATTTCTATAGTTCCTGCAATGGATATGCTGTACAAATGTTATATTCTTGTTTGGGGTAGTTTGAGGAACAATACATACACTTTATTTTTTTAAGATCGTAAGCTTCTAAATGTGACAGAGCACAGTCATTTCAACCGCTTTTACAATAGACACGCCATGGTAAAAAAAAAAGACTGTATTAGGGTGGGGAACAACGCACATCCTTTATTTTTTTTAGATTTGACTGAACTTAGTCATTTTAATAACTCTTACAATAGATATGCTATGATTCTAAAATGTTAATATTCTTGATCAGGGAAGTGTGCGGAATAATGTACACCACATTTTTGAAAAAAGTAAAAGGTGTGCATTATTCTCAATCCTCTCCCGATCAAGAATATATACTTGTCATAGTCATTGTATACTTGTTATACAAGGTTTAGAAGCTTGAAGTCAGAGGGCTGCATTTGTATACAATATGAACGCACCCACCAGCAGCAGCAGCCCTGAGATTGCTTCCATCACGATTTCGGCTCCGAAACACAGCGGTTAATTCTAAGAAATGTTATGCTCGGTTAATTTGGCAAATAAGGACTGTGCAACATCGTATACACTTTTGAAATTACAATGAGATCAATACTGGATTTATTGAATAATTCGTCAAAGAGCTATTAAGATCTGAAGAGCAGAATGTCTGGCGATGGTCCAGTCTAAAACTAACTTCACTGCAACGCTGAACTCTACCAGAGTTCTTCCCCAAAATGCCCCGATTAACAGCTGTTTTGTATTATAAGCATATTTGATGTAATCTTTCTTTAATTAATGCAATTGCTATAGGTATGTTAAAATGAACATATTTAATAATATCTTCCTGTGGACTTTGAGCATGTTACATATAAGATTTCAACTTCCTCATTCAGGTCTTTATCACTGAATCGTCCTTATTCAAATAGCCCTACCCTCCTATCAAGCCTTTGTTTTCCACAGTTTTCGACGTGGCCTTGTGTGTTCCACGTGATGACGTTGAAGTAACCATGCAGACCGTTTTTAGAGGATAAAAAAACCCAGAAATGAGGCATTACATTCTTGCAATAATTTTGACTTAGCTAGTCATAGTTGAACTACACATACATCTTAACAGGGGCAGTGAGCATTTCTACCTATCGCTATGTTTGGGTATAAAATGCAATATATTCCGTTTTTATATGGCACTATATTCACTTTAAATATCGTAACACCGTCCTAAACCTTTGTTTCCTGGGCTGCGTGCTGATCAACCAGACGTTTGCGTAATTACGCGTAACCAAAACCGCAACTGCATCATCCATGGGTTTTTGGTTTAGTTTGATAATATGGTTTGTTGTCTCACTCATATTGAACATTTTTCAAACTATCGAGGAACCTTTTCCCGAAAATATGTACATATACATTTTTTTTAAGTTATTATAGTTGGGGAGAATACTGAGACAGATCAAAGCCAATGCATGCTGCCATTCGCCTAGTTTAGTCACTTCGACTCCGCTTCGTATTGCTAAAGATCTCTCGGCATTCACTCCACGCGCCGTCTCCTCTATCACAGTCATACAACCATTCTCACTGATTTTATTCTTTTTTAGACGAGTAGCACCACCAAGGAGGCCTTTTACCTGCATCCCTCTTGAACTGTGGAACAATGGCAAACACTTTCACCAGAATTTTGTCCTCCAAACGAAATGTGGGGATTTTGTCATTGGTTGGAGCCGGGACTTTGACAGCGGGCTTTCTGCTCAAACGAGAACATGTCACCGCGGGAGCTAATGTACGGAGAGTGTACCCCGCCAGGTAATCCACACCCCTTACGGCATGGATGATAGTAATATAATTACATTTTTATGTCATGGAAATGTTTAGAACAGCAATGTCCAGCTATTTCAGTTGTAAGTGCACACATATTATGCATGCAGTATGTAGAAACAAAAGCAGCAGGAATAATATGCTGACCCCTTTTTGAATTATAATTATAATACTGTCAAAACAACAGCAAACAAGCTGACAATATGCAGCATTATAGCCCCAGAACGTGATATTTCGAGTAGGTTGTTTCGAGATATTTCTGAAAATGATAACTGACTAATCCAGTTTATTCATTAAATATATTCATTTTATAATGCGTCCCATGCTATTTATCAACAACGATGAATAATTAATATCAATATAGAATTGACATAGGATTGTGTTAAATAATTGTCTCAATGCTGGTCCACCGATGGACTACATTTTGGTTTATTCATCTATTGAAGAGACAGGTATAGGTGGGTCCTTTAACATGTACCAGTGATCTGTATTCGACAATGTCCTTATGGCCTCCACGGTGACAGGAACACGATTCCTTAATTTATTTGATGCATTTTATAGACGGAATACACCAAATCGTGCAGTGAAGGTGCTGAATGCAAAATGCAAACCCAGAAATACATATGGCATGTAGGCTATTGTCTGTAATTAAAATATGATATTCTGTTCCTGAAGAATAGCGGAAGACTGCGCTACGCTTGGTGCGAGCATATCCTATCATAGGCTATCGCTACCCTACTGTGCCGTTAGCGCCCAGGTTTAACATAGAGCACATGCAATACATGCCAGCACCCCGCCTGTGGTATGTCGAAGAATATCACGAGTATAGTCAGAATCGATTAATCATGAATGGAAATTATTTTAGGCGTTGACTATTATCCAGTTTAGCCACAGAACAAAAGTAATATGAAAGCCGTATTTTCAGCTTTTTGTGCTAACAGGGTAGGCTACAAACAGTGCTAATATGTCGTCATGTTTATGAACTGTGAGCTTACTCGTAATGGCCTACTGAGTTTGTAATTGACGGGGACGGGAACTCATCGTGTTAATGTTTGTGTGACTGGCTGTCCTCACAGTGCTGAGTACCCCGACCTCCGCAAGCACAACAACTGCATGGCCAGCCACCTGACCCCTGCCATTTATGCCAAGCTGGTGGATAAGACCACTCCGAACGGGTACACCCTGGATGAAGCCATCCAGACGGGGGTGGACAACCCGGGGCACCCGTTCATCAAGACCGTGGGCATGGTGGCAGGGGACGAAGAGTCCTACCAGGTCAGAGAGTAGGGCATTAGTTGAAGGTCATGTAGCAAAGCCATTTGTGTGTTTGTTGGTCACGGTGTAAGGTTCCTCCTTAGGTCAAGTGTTCGGGTGCATTTATAGACAAAACAAGCAGTAGCAGTACAGGATCGTCTCCATACCATGTTAGCTGCTAAAGCAGGATCAATTATTGGACATTCTCGAAGCCTAGTCTCTGAAACACAGAATAAAATCTGGCGTAATGCCACTTTGCCAATGGGCGATTGCACAAAGCCATAAAAAAGCCTATTTTCATAACACAGCATTTGCCTCTGTGACGATAAGAATGAAGCAATGCTCATTATTTTGACCATTTGAGACCTGACATGAGGGGGAGTAAAAGCAATAGCTCATGGAGAGGTTCTGTCATAATCCACTCAGTCTAACAATGAACCGGCACAAACCACCGTAGACCCAGCCCCCATCCCACCGTAGACCCAGCCCCCATCCCACCGTAGACCCAGCCCCCATCCCACTGTAGACCCAGCCCCCATCCCCATCTAGTCTGAGGCCACCTACCAGGGGTTCTGCTTCTAGCATAGAGCTGACCTTCATTTGGTGTATCATGAATTGGTTATCATTGTTTGCTATGAACTTGAAATGCTCTTGAAGTATGACAATTTATTATTTTCCCACTCAGAAAAGGCTGGGAGGGCTCTGTTGGGTCATATAGTGTACCGTTACAGTATATACAGGCCTAATATCTCATACTGCTGACAACTGGGCAGTAGTTTAATAATAATATATCAATATAAAACCGGCAGCAGCGGCATATTTGATGAGTGTAAAAGTGGGCATGTGTGGTGTTATGTGTCTTATGTAGAGACGGGTGACAAATGAAGGGGAACAAACACATGTAGTGTCTCGGTAAGGTGTTGGGCCTCCGCGTTCTACAAGAACAGCTTCAGTGGGCCTTGGCATACATTCTACAAGTCTCCGGGCCTCTACTGGAGGGATGGAACACTTCTTCCAAAAGATATTCATGCATTTGATGTTTTAAAGGTGTTTCAATGGTGTCAAGCACTGAGCTCCTTCTTAGTTGTATCAATCCAAAATCAAGGTTAGCAGGGCCTGCTTATCATTTCTATACTTGCCACAGAGCATGACAGGAAGTACTCAACGTGTTCCTCCACTCATTCATTCTGGCTTTTCTTTTAATTGCTCACCTGTCTGCAGCTATGACAACTATGGTGGCTATTACCATGTAATATGGTCAAAGATCTGACGTATATGGTCAGATGTGTGATGTTATATGGTCAGATGTCTGATGTTATATGGTCAGATGTCTGATGTTTTATGGGCAGATGTGTAATGTTACATGGTCAGATGTCTGATGTTATATGGTCAGACATTTGATGTTATAAGGTCAGACGTTTGATGTTATATCGTCAAATATCTGATGTTATATGGTCAGATGTTGGATGTTTTATAGTCAGGTTTCTGATGTAACATGGTCAGATGTTATATGGTCAGATGTCTGATGTTATTTGGTCTGATGTCTGATGTTTTATGGTCAGATGTGTGATGTTACATGGTCAGATGTCTGATGTTATATGGTCAGACGTTTGATGTTATATGGTCAGACGTTTGATGTTATATGGTCAGACATTTGATGTTATATCGTCAAATGTCTGATGTTATTTGGTCAGACATTTGATGTTATATCGTCAAATGTCTGATGTTATTTGGTCAGGTGTGTGATATCTCATGGTCAGGTTTCTGATGTTACATGGTCAGGTGTGTGATATCTCTTGGTCAGGTTTCTGATGTTACATGGTCAGGTGTCTGATATCTCTTGGTCAGGTTTCTGATGTTACATGGTCA
>JACXGK010009761.1:0-19272 GCA_016801125.1 Novumbra hubbsi
GGGGGGGGGGGGGGGGGGGGGTGAGGCACTAATCAATCAGATTAGCCTCGCCCTATAGCCCACAGGAAAAACTAACCCTCACTGTTCTCACACAAATAATAACCAAACCCAGATAATATGAAGGATGGTGTGGTTAGATAACCCTAACCTTGCCTAACGCTAACCTTGCCTAACCCTAACCTTGCCTAACCCAAACCCTCTAACCAACTTTAAATATGATTTCAAGAATTGAAGAATTCACAAAGAGACATGTGGTGGTGTGAGGCGTGTGCGTCTGTTTGTTTAAGAGGGAGAAGAGAGTAGGCTGCAGTCCACACCTAACCCTTGGTTAATAATGTGGAATGCAACAGGGCCCAGGGTATTTATAGCCCCACTACCATGGCACCTGACAGTAACAGGAGACAGAAATGCTATGACAGTGTGTGAGAGAGGCAGGGGGGAGTGGACAGGAACTGAGTGGGGTGGAAAGGAATAGAGAAAAGTGGAGAAGAGAGAGGAGGAGAAAATTTGTGATTTGGAAAGAAGTTGTGGGATGAAAAGATGAGAAAAGAGGTGGAGAGGAGTGGCAGGAAGGAGAGTGGAGAGGTGGAGAGGAGAAAATAGGTGGAAAAGGGAGAGAGGTGGAGATGTGGAGAGATACAGAAAACGGTTGAGGAATGTAGAGTGAGGTTGAGGGATGTAGAACTAGGATGAAGGGTGTAGAGCGAGGTTGAGGGATGTAGAGTCAGGTTGAGGGATGATGAGCGAGTTTGGGGAATGTAGAGCGAAACTGAGAGATGTAGAGTGAGGATGAGGGATGTAGAGCGAGGTTTGGTAATTGCTGGTACCAGCTAGGTTGAGGGATATAGAGAGAGGATGAGGGATGTAAAGTGAGTTTGAGGGATGAAGAGCAAGGATGAGGGATGTAGAGTGAGGTTGAGGGATGTAGAGTGAGGATGAGGGATGTAGAGTGAGGTTGAGGGATGTTGAGCGGGGATAAGAGATGTAGAGTGAGGATTGGTCATAGCTGGTACCAGCTAGCAGACTCACTTGTGGAACAGATCCCGGTCCATCATGACATCATGAAAAGATTCCGATACAGAAAGTCTGAGCTTCTTCATACAGTCCTTCAGTCGAGGGTCACCTGTGAGAAGCCCCGTCCTCCTCAGGGCCTATTCATTAAATGCAAGGGATCTTCATGTTGCAAGGCATTTCACAGTAAAACAGGTGAGGTATAAACGTGGATCGCAACTCAAAACACACCCCGCCCCATCAAACACAAAGACAACATATCAAATGTTGAAACTGGGAAATGTTACTTTTTGGGGGGAAAAATATGTGCCCATTTAGGATTTAATGCCAGCAACACATCTCAAACAAGTTAGGCCAGGGGCATCTTTCCCACTGTGTTGCATCACCTCTTCTTTTAACAATACTCTGTAAACGTTTGGAAACTGAAGAGACCACATTTTGGTAGTTTTTAAAGTTCAAAGTTTTTCTTGCTTGCTATAGGATTTCGCTGCTCAACAGTTCGAGGTCTCCTTCATAATTCTCATTTAATAATACACCAAATATAATCAACGGGTGACAGGTCTGGACTGCATGCAGGCTAGTTTAGCACCCAGACTCTTTTACCACGATGTTGTAATACGTGCAGAATGTGGTTTGCATTGCGGTCTTGCTGAAATAAGCAAGGTCTTTCCCTAAAAAGATGTAGTCTGGATGGCAGCATATGTTGCTCCCAAACCTGCATATATAGTATAGCAATAATGATGTGCAAATCACCCATGCCATCTGTGATGCTGGTTTTTGAGCTGCGTGCTGATGACAAGCCGGATGGTCAATCCAATCTGTATCCCAGAGGACGCAGCATCCACTATCCCAAAAATGATGTTACCCTTTGATTCGTCAGACCACAGGACCGTTTTTCACTTTGCAACAGTCCATTTTCTGGATCTTGTTTAAATATGGTTTTGTCTCAATTTCATATATCTTGTTTTAATTCCCAAAATAATTGAAGTTGGTGAAGGCCTACTCACAGAGATGAAATGTGATACGGGGACTCTTTCCTGTCCATCTGTGATGGTGTAGAAGAGCATATCTTCTACTCCCGAGAACAGACCTTTTCCTTCATTGCTCCTGCATGGACATATATGGTAGAGGAACGTGATCCGCTTGAAACCAAACTGACCCATGCTACTGTAACTGAATGGCTATTTGTGGTGTAGTGGATGATTGATGCAAATAGAGACCATTATATTGGAAACGCTATATTTTGCAATCAACAGGACTACAAATTAACCAATAGAAAAACAAATACGTACGGTTTTGGAAGCACATGTTCCATGTCGGATGTTGTTCCACTGTGGTGTTGATCTGTTGAACTTGTGTTCAAACATTGTGCGAGTTGAACTGTATGGTTACGACGAAAACCTAATAAACCGCTATTACAACTTTTCTTGACAATTCGTACAGCAGCATCTCTAACAAAATGTTCAACAACTGTTCCGTGGCTCACCCGTATTATTCTCAAACAGTGCATGGTTACACTATACGAACACAGGACTGGAATAAAAATACTGACAGCTTCTGGATACCCTTTCGCGATTCTGTTACCGTCTGTACCAGCCAATAGTTGTGTGTCCGTAGTCAGTAGTCAGTGTGTCCCCGCTTTCATGAGGATACCACAGGTTGACAACAGCAAAAGCCAAATTCACCTTTTCAAGATGAAATGTGTCAGAAGAATGCCAAAGTGTCCTACCCCTGCAACTACGGAGTATTTTAAGTCAGGTCGGGCATTGGCCAGCACCTGTGACCAGTGAGACAGTACAAACAAGTATGAAGACATCGCTCGGTCGAGCTAGCAGATGATTAACACAAATGCTTGCCGCAAAAAAATACAACTGCGTCGGTAGTCAATACCTCCTCATCCGCGAAACCTGACAGATAGAGAGCAATTACGTGTTCTCAATTTGCAGTTGATAGCAAGCCAAACTCTTTGTTTTCACTGTTACGTTAAATTTTCAAAGGACGAATTTACTGTAATGTCATTTTCGGGTTGCACGTGTTTTCTATGGTTAAGGAAGAGTGTTAAAATAGCATAACTACGTGTTTTTTACTGAAAAACGCCAACTGCTTTGCAACCAAAAAACAGATCAATTTAAATTATAATGATCTCAGAGTTCTGAGCCCTACCATCTAAATGATAATTGATTTGCATTGTTTTCATTTGTCAAGTTAAAAATACTTGTAGTGCCTTTATTAAAATAAGGTTCAGTACCTCTGACCCTATGTAACTTCTTTTATTAAACCTACTGCTACAGCAATAGGAACGTCTGCACTACCAGGAACATCACTAGTGTGCTTGCTTCCGCAAGCCACACTACTATTTATTATCTTACTATTATCTTAACATATATATTTGCTTTTTAGTGTGCTTGCTTCGTCCATTGCACCGACCCAATGAAACATTTATCAAAATAAACAAATAATATTGCTTTTCGTAGACCATTTTTTTATTAATATATATATATATTATGCATTTTTACATTACAATTTAACCCAATAAATTATGTATTAATTAAACAGATACAGCTACAGAAACAGATGCTTGACAATCAATGTTTTAAAGAATATTAATCATTTATAAACTTTGAACATTTTATCAGTTGGTTATTTTGAGAAAAGCTTTATTGGACCTGAGCTATTGATAATTCTTGATGGGAAAATTATTTACAAGCTATAGTTAATATCCAAAACTGAGAATGTTTACAACATAAGGATGTTGATGATCGATCAGTTGTCACTGAGGGTATAACTTAGATAAGTTATATTGGGTCTGAGCTATTGACATTTATTTGAATACTAATGATTTAAATGTTATAAATACATTCCTACATTTTTAAATTGTAAAACTAAAGGATATTTGTGCCAGAGCAGTTGTCAATATGGCTTTATCAGTTGTTTTTTTTTAATAAAACTTGTATTGGTTCCAACCTATTAACCATTGTTAATAGAAAAATACTATTAATATTCTTTACCATTTCCTAAATGGAAACAATGTAAAACACACAGATGTTGATGGAAGAGCACAGGTCCCTAAAGGGATAAAAGCTGTTTATTTTGATCAAAGCTGTTATTTATTTTAATAGAAATGCTGTAAAAATGGTTTGATATGCAAAGGAAAGAAAAGCCACACAAAAGGAACTCCAATGTAATGATTTATTGTAATATTTCACCAGACTTGGCATTATGTCAAAAAGTTTTGTTTAGCAGTTTGGATTTCACACGCTCAGGTGTTTTATCATCATAAAATCATGGCCAGTTGTTATAATTGTATTGGTGAATTTACAAATAACAAAAATACATATAAAAAGCAAGGAAAAAGATTGGTGTTTGTAATGAAGATTTTGATCAAATAAAAAAAGAAGAATATTGCTTGAAATCAAGCAACAGAAATGTGTGGCCAGAAAGGCACTGTTGGTCAGGTTAATCACAGTTTCCATATTGTCCTACAACATGTTAGGGTGTCATCTAGCTGAAGAACTCAGACAGGTTTATAAAGAAGTACTTTAAATAAAGAGTTACACCTCAAGCAGTGTTTGATGATAGGATGTACCACTCTACACACTCTTCGCAGGACGTGGCATAACCAGTTTCAGACCAATATCAATGACACAAGATGGCATGTAGGAAAGGGGGATCCATCCCAACTTGGCATCCCAGCCAGCACTGTAGCGGGTGCGGGGGTAAGCGGAGACCAAGGCGTGCTCCATGCAGTTGGTTACTTTACTCAGGTCAGAGTCACAGACAGCGTTCATGATCAACCGTTGGATCTGTATGTCTATATGGATGATGTATATACGTAAGAAACATGCAGTTTTAATTGAGTTGTATTTTCACAACTGTTCATGTATTGTGCAGTCATTAATGTAGGATTGGCGAGGGAGAGTACAGGAGAGGAGATTAGAGGAGAGTAAAGGAAAGTATGGAATTAAATCGAGGAGAGGGAAGGAGAGTAGAGTAGAGAAAAGGAGAGGGGAGGAAAGGAGAGGAGAGAAGAATAGGGTAGAGGAAAGGAGACTAGAGGAAAGGAAAGGAGAGGGAAGGAGAGTAGAGGAAAGGAGAGGAGAGAAGAATAGGGTAGAGGAAAGAAGAGGGAAGGAGAGGAAAGGAAAAGAGAGTAGAGGAAAGGAGAGGAGAGAAGAATAGGGTAGAGGAAAGAAAAGGAAAGGAGAGGGCAGGAGAGTAGAGTAGAGGAAAGTGCGGACTAAAGTGAGCGAATTAATAATTAATGATGTACACCATTCATGTCATTAGCAGACATTACCTACTGACAGATGTCAACATCAAGCTCTACTGCCCTGATTAGACATTACCTACTGACAGATGTCAACATCAAGCTCTACTGACCTGATTAGACATTACCTACTGACAGATGTCAACATAAAACTCTACTGCCCTTAGTCATTACCTACAGACAGATGTCAACATCAAGCTCTATTGACCTGATTAGTCCTGATTGGTATACATACATAGTCATGGAGGTATATATAAACATGGGACTAAAATGTATTGATTGTCATAGATTCACGGTGCCTCATAGTCACACAATCATCAATTGTGGCAATACAATACCATAATATCACAAGTACTTACAGCTGTCCAGGTATTTGTCGCCATAGCTGGCTTTCACTTCAGGAGTGAGCTGGTTCCACAAGCGGTGCAATTCTCTCTCAATGGGGTCCAGACTGGTAACAGCTGTCTTGAAGAATCCCGGTTCAATGATGCACACCTTGATACCAAAGTAGTGGATGTCCCTCCTGAAGAAACAGTCAGTTTATAACAAGATAGACAGTAGACATTGATTTGAATTCTCTAACAGTAAACTACAGTATTAGTTACCACAGGGGTTTGGTAAAGCATTGTGACTAGCTTTCTGTAAGCTAATTGCCTCTGTAGTATTGGACTGTATTGGTCTTCACAGTAATGTACTCTTCCTGGATGCTAATGGACTACCTGGACTCCAGTTTGACTCTAACTGGATTCTACCAGTGTTAGATAAATGTCATTGTCCCTATTGCTGTAGTTGTTGGTTTATTAAAATATGTTACATTTCTGTCAGAGGTATTGAACTTTATTTTAATAAAGGCAATACAAGTATTTTTAACTTGACAAATTAAAACTATGCAAATCAATAATAATTTAGGCAGGATTGCGAATCCTGGTCGCCAAAAAATGACAGGGACCGGAGGACAAAATCCACTCAGCGGTGTCATGGATGTTTAGGATGCAGAACTTGCCTTCCAAAACAAACAAGTGGCTACCTGAGGCAGTCGGAGAAAGACTCCACCGCGAACTTGGAGATGCAGTATCCCCCACCATTAGCAGCGACCCTGCCCAGCACCGAGGCCACGTTGACGATCCTCCCCTGGGCCTGTTTGATGAGGGGCAGGAAGGTGAGGGTCATCTCAATCACCCCCGTCATGTTGACCTTCAGGGTGCTGCTGTAGTCCTCCAGCTTCATCCACTCAGATGGACCCATGGGAAGGGAACGTCCCGCGTTGTTCACAAGGCCCCACAGTCCTAGTGGGACAGGGAGTACGAAGGAGGGGGTTTATGGAGTTCAGGTCAATCAGCCCTTTCATTGGTCATGAGTGCGGTAGGCCCACGTTTTCCTCTTGACTTTAAGCTGATTGGATAAGGTACAGGCTCAGATTTCTTCAGGCTAAGAACATATTGTTCAGTAAAAAATGAGTTAGGATAGAAAAGCTACCTGTAATTTAAGTAAATGGAATGTACACATCTTGAATAATCAAGGGGACACTTAAGTCACACATCGGGTCTTGATAAACGTAATATATTAAAGATCAGAATCTACATTGTGTAATTTGTTGAGAACAAGACAATGGTCGATGGAAACCAAAATCTCCTACCAATTGAGAATTCGATTCAAACTCCTAAAATAAGTAAAATCTAAGCAAAAACTAAATCTAAGTAAGTAAGTAAACCATTGAAATCATGCTGTTCCAACTTGCGTGAATTTCATCACGGCTCCTCATGATGTGACTTAGTAGTGTGTGTGTGTGGCCTCGACATGTCAGAGGTTCTCATTGGATTCCGGACTGGTGAACATGAGGGCGGAACCGACTGGGAAGTCAGTATTGAATTGGTGTTATACTGAGATGATTACGTGTTCCCTTAATTGTTTTGAGCAGTGTGTTTTCAACCCTGTCCCAGATCCTTGATTGATTCACATTGACCTCACTCTGACCTTTGTCTCCTACTTCCAGCTTGGTCCAGTCCATTGCTTTCTGTATGCTGACAGTGCTCGTCACATCCAGTAGAACTGTCTTTAGGTATGGCCCAGAAGCCCTCTTCAGCTCATCAGCGCCTTTCTCTGTCAGACAGCCAGCTATCACTCTGAAACCCCGCCGGTCCAACCTTTTACACAGCAGGTTCCCAAAGCCAGAGTCACACCCTGTCACAAAGACATGCTTCTGGTTGACGTCCTCTATCTCCAGGCTGTCTCTGTATAGCCATCCTATAGTCCACAGAACCACTGAGGTAGCAGCGCCATACAGCCACAGGTTGACCCTGTCCATGGGAAGAGTGCAGAGTGAGCAGTTACAGGGTGTTGGTAGGATGAAATATATTCACTTAAAGTACACAAATCAGAAGAGGGCACTGGGAGTGTTGGTTGGCTGTAATGTATTAGTGAGAGTACACAGTGAGCGCTTCTAATGGGATGGTTGGCTGAAATGTATTAATGAGATTACACAGTAAGAAGTTATAATAAAAATGGTTGGGTGAAATAAAAAAGAAAGGGAACACATATTTATGACAGTGTAAGTCCAAGTAAATTAATCTTCAGGGATATCAATCTGTCTGGTTAGGAAGCAAAAGAGATTTTGAATCAATGTCACCTATTTTGGTGCAAATTAAAGTTACAGGTGCACTGGAGAGGTAATTGCAAGACAACCCCCAAAAGAGGAATGGTTTTGCAGGTGGTGGCCACAGACAATTGCTCTCTTCTTATCCATCATGACTGATCTTTCTTTAGTTTGGTGTTTTGCAACTGTACTTACTCTCACTTACTGTCATTACTCGTAGCAAGAGGCGATACCTGCAGCACATTTAAGTTGTACAGAAATTCCAGCTCTTCCAGTATGGCACATCCATTCAGTGGAGGAAAAAAATATTTGATCCCGTTGATCTTGTACATTTGCCAGTACAGTCTCACAAGCATGGAGGAGATTTTTACATAAGGGGGGCATCAGTCCACACATACCCATGACAATGGCTGAAAACGTTAAAGCCATTTTTCTCAGTTTCACTCTAGGCGAAACGATAAGAAACAGGACCTGTGTAGATTAGGATTCACTGTTTCATCCACAGATGAGAGCAGGCTCACACTGAGCACATGTGACAGTCATGAAATGGTCTGGAGACACCTTGGTGAGCGTTATGCTGCATCTGGGTCACAAAGACCTCCAAGTCCTAGCCAGCTGCTGTTCGGTACCGGGAGGAAATCCTCAGACCCGTTGTCAGACCTTAGGCTGGTGCCCTGGGCCCTGGGTTCCTCCTGGTGCAGTGGGCCCTGGGTTCCTCCTGGTGCAGGACAATGCCTGGTCTGTTGGGGCCAGGGTGTGTAGGCAGTTCCTGGATGATGAAGGCATTGATGTTATTGACTGGCCCTCACGTTCCCCAGACCTGAATCCAATTGAGAACCTCAGAGACTTTGTATATTGTTGCATCCAACACTGTTAATTAGTGCCACAGAATGTCCAAGAGCTCGCTGATGCCCTGATCCAGGTCTGGGAGGAGGTCCCCAGGGCACGCATGGCCAAACTGAGTTGAGAGCGTGTACAGGCATGTTTGGGCCATTCACACTACCGAGTCACATAAGTTGGAACAGCCTGGGATTTCAGTTGTTTACTTAGATTTTCAGTGGGAGTTTGAATCCAGCCCTCGATCCGTTGGCGATTTTGGTTTCCATTGACCATTTCGTTCCCAACAAATTACACAATGTACAGTAAGAATTTGATCTTTCATATATTTTGTTCATCGAGACACGATGTGTGATTAAAGTGTTCCTTTAATTTTTTGGAGCAGTTAATATTAATGAGAGTGCAGTGTGAACGGTTATAATCTGATGGGGCAATGTATTCATTATAAGAGTGCTCAGTGAGCCAGTTGAGTTTAGGGTGAAATATAACATCATGGAATGTTAGTTCAAAGTTGTTGTTTTGCACAATGGAAGGTTTTTATCATTATTATTTTTAAAGACCTAACATTAAAAACAAACAAACATACATTGGGTCGGTATTTAATTTACATCAAAGAAAGCAAACCTTGAAGTCTCTGAATCATCGCTGGTTTGTGCTTGAAACCTAGATTAGAATGAAACAGAGAACTAGATGTTTATCCTGTTCTTTTTTTCTTTCAAATTCATTAAATCAGGTAGGTTAGAATTTGTTAAACAAAATGCAATTATGTGCTAATCATGAATCCCTAATTGAAAATAGTACAAAGACATTTTAAATGTTGAAACTGAGATATGTTATTGTTTTTGGAAACATACATGCCCATTTAGAATCTGATACCAGCAACATGTTTAAAAAAAGTTGGGCCAGGGGCGTGATTACCACTGTGTAGATTCACCACAAAACTCTGTAAGCGTTTGGGAACTAAGGAAACCAATTGCTCAGTTTGGAAAGTGAAATGTTTTCTCATGCTTGTTTGACATGGGATGTAAGCTGCTCAACAGTTCGGGTTTCCTCTGTCGTATTTTCTGTTTCATAATGTGACATGTTTTCAATGGTTGACAGGTCTGGACTACCTGCAGGCCAGTTTAGCACCCAGACTCTGTGTAGCAATTCTGTTATGTGCAGAATTGTGTTTGGCATTGTCTTGCTGAAATAAGCAAGTCCTTTCCTGATAAAGAAGTTGCTTTATCAGTGGTTTCTCACTGATTTTCACTACAGAATCATGTCTGTTTTTAATGCTATGTTGTCTGAGGGCCCGAAGATCACAGACATCCAATATCGTTTTTTTGCATTTAGAGATTTCTCAATTTTAGGTTTAGAAACATAAATTCTTTAAATTTAACATTCTTAAATTGTTGTGATAAATCCCTCCCCATCTCTACTTCAGAAAGATTCATCCTCTCTGGAAGGTTTTTTCTGTAACCAATCATGTTACTGATCGGTTGCCAGTTAACATCATTATTGTGAGAACACAGGTTCTCCAGTCTTTTGTTGCCCCTGTCCCAGCTTTTTTGAACTGTGTTGCAGGCATTAAATTCAAGTGAGCATAGTGAAACAATAACATTTCTCAGTTTCATCTTCTGATATTTTGAAATATAAAAATATATATCAAATATAGGGTTTAAATGGGTTGCACATCATTGCATTCTGGTTTCATAGAAAAGTACATTGGTGTTTTCATGAGGTTTCACATAGGCTTTATTTTATAAAACAACATCATAGGAGTTAAATCAACTCCGTAAATCGTACCCCAAATAATGATACACAGAATCCATATCCATGATGAGTTCTGAGAAAGGATTTTATGGAGGCGTTGATGAATTAATCCCTGCAGGAATTATGCCTGAAAAAAACAAATTCAATAGAAATGTTTTCAACTATACCTGAGCAATAACAGTTGGAACGTGTATTACTAGCCTTGCATTATCTTTTACACAACAGCAAAAAAAATCATTAAGAGCAGTTAGAGATAAAGGGACAGTTCACTCATTTTGTGTAGTTCACTCATCTTATTTTTTATCTTTTTGGGCTTGCAGCAATCACCTAAACCACTTGTTTTTCTATTTGGTTTTGTTACACGGAAAATACCTGCCCCTGGAATGCAACTGCAATGCATAATTCAAATTAGTTAGATGTCCCTACACATTGGTTAGATATCTATAAATGTTTTTGAGACAAAATGTAAACACAGTGGATTACGGGGAATGGAGTGTTATGCAAGACAGACTCTTCTCAGATTCTTTTCACGGTTATTAGTGAACACTAATGATGAACACTAGGATGGTTGTCTCTAGATCATAGGTTTCAAACCGGTTCAACGGACGTGCAAGTGTCTGCAGATTTTAGATTTGTTCCCAGTTCAGGCCTAAACATTCAGGTTGGGGTAGAACCTAACCAATTAGTGACCTAATTAATGTTAATTAAGTGAAAACCTGCAGACACTCACTCCGTGGAACCAGTTTGACACCGGATCCAGGTGAACCAAACTAGTGTCAAGGTTTGGATTGGAGATTGTCACTACCCTCCTGTGGTTAAGTGGTTCCCTTTCCTGACAGGTAAGCCCCATGGTTACTGATGTCTAAAGACTGGTGTGCCCCATGGTTACTGATGTCTAAAGACTGGTAAGCCCCATGGTTACTGATGTCTAAAGACTGGTAAGCCCCATGGTTACTGATGTCTAAAGACTGGTAAGACCCATGGTTACTGATGTCTAAAGACTGGTATGCCCCATGGTTACTGATGTCTAAAGACTGGTAAGCCCCATGGTTACTGATGTCTAAAGACTGGTAAGCCCCATGGTTACTGATGTCTAAAAGACTGGTAAGCCCCATGGTTACTGATGTCTAAAGACTGGTAAGCCCCATGGTTACTGATGTCTACAGACTGGTAAGCCCCATGATTACTGATGTCTAAAAGACTGGTAAGCCCCATGGTTACTGATGTCTACAGACTGGTAAGCCCCCTGGTTACTGATGTCTAAAGACTGCTAATTGGTCACAAATTTCTATTTTGTGAATGTTAGGAACCAACATGTTTTAGTGAAAGAAGCCATTAATTTGGCTGTATAATATCCTTAACTTTTGAGTTAATGTCTGGTTCTGCAACATGTATTAACAGAAACAGTAGAGAAAATCCTTGTTGAGAAGCATCTGAAAACATGACTGTGGCACTAAAAACAACTAGCAATCTACTATCAACAGCACTTGTTAAATGGAGAGAGCCATGTTACTCACCAGGTAAACAATATTGTCAGGGAGTTAATACACTTTCCTCTAAGCCATTTTTCTCATTCGGTTTATACAAGCAGCAGAACTAGTCTTCATACGTCACTGCTCATTCCACTCCAATACTCACTGAGCCAGACATTGTCTTCAGACTATTAGTAGAAGGGATTATCTGTCAGGAAAGCGGGCCACATAACATTGGAAAAATGGAGTTCCACGATTGTGATTTTGTTGTATCCGTGATGCAAATCTGGCTACAGGTCTCATTCATCTAGGTACAACTATTATATAGTGATGATGATTTAAGACAGCAAGAAAATGTTTACAAATTATGATCAATCAAAATAATAAAAAATACCTTTACATAATATACCTTTACATAATATTGTCTTTCATTGCATGGTTTCCAACCTCATAACAACATGAATTGAATCTTCTTGAAATTTTACCTCACTAGATGTATTATGATTATGATTAAATAAATGTCAAAACACATGTTCCGGGGCTTTCCGTCCACTGAGGTATTTAAATCACAACATGCAACAATTTCAGAGCACATGAGACCTTTTAGGATAAGGCTCTTAAAGGACTTATTTAACAGAGGCGTTTTAACAAGAACCTTTTGTTTAAGGCTGGGCCTGGCTCATTTTGTTGCAAAAAACTTGAGGCTTCTGCTAAACTCTGTAAGCCTCTCAGTAGGTCTCTATGCCCCAAACCTATTAGCTTCCCAGTGGGCTAATCAGGCCAGGGAATATATTGAGGTTAGGAAATAAATCGTGGAACCACGCGGACGAAGGGAAGGTTTTGGGTCACCGACAGGCAGGTACTTTGAGGTGAATTTACCTGGCCACCTGTAACTGTATCATCTATTCAATCGCATACATCCATCAAATATTAGCAAATAAATCACAAAAACTACTTTTTGTTTGACATATTTGGGCACATAAGTAACCTAAACATCAACACTATTGACAGATAAAGGTAATGTAATTTAACAAAATGACACAGAAGTTTGTACTTTGAATATGTATACCAAATAAGTAAACCCCTAGTCTTTAAAGGCTGCTGTAGTCCCCTTTGACCCAAATAACTTAAAGGAACCTGTTTTTAGGATTAAGATCTAGACTCTGATATGGTCATTCTATAACCCTCCATTTCTTTCTATGCATCCTGTTGTAGCTGTGCTTGTGTGTTTTTGATCACTGTCTTGTTACAAAATCCACGTTCATGTTCAGCACTTTGACAGATTGCCTCACATTCCCCTAAAAGAATAGTTGGTACAAAAGGAATTGATCATTAACTCGGTGATAGCAAGTTGATACCAAGCCCTCAGGCAGAAAACCATCATTCATGCTTACTGTTCAAAAGCAATGTTTCTTTTCTGCCAAACATGGCATCAGGCATTGTTGCCACCCAACTGCGCCCTTGACTCATCTGTCCAAGGCAAGTTGTTCCAGTAGTTTTAGTCTTTACCTCGGCCTTGCCTGGCAAATATACATTTTAGACATTTAGATTTACAATAATAGCATTTCTCATGAAGTGTCTTCAAAACCAACAATCAAATAACCATCATAATAAGCACACGTTCCTTCATTGAAGCCAATCGTTGGCAATCTAAATTGAATTGTATTACATCTTTTTTCTCTCTCTGGTGGTGGGGGATAATCAGTCATGGCTTGAAATTCTTTGAGAACAGAAGCTTCTTTCTTCCTGACCTACCATGTCTTACTTGTCCTTGGATACTGATTGTTACAAGGGAGATTTGTAGATATGGTATTATTACCCTGGTGGGTCAACCTGACCATACGTTGGTGGTCTGGCCTCTTCTCCTTAACCTCCTGAGACCCAGTGGAAGAAATGTTGCTTGGATGTGTTTTCAAATTTATATTCAAATTCAAATTATAGTCTAATTGTTTGGAGTTATTATATATATATTATAATATTAATTTGTTTCATATAATATGTCCTCTGTGCTGGACGTCAGGACCCAGAACTTCATAATAGTGAACATTTTCCTCTGCAGAGGACAGAAATAAATGTCGGGGTCTCAGGAGGATGTGTATATTATTGGACATGTCTTTGTACCCCCTCTGTATATTATTGGACATGTCTTTGTACCCCCTCTGTATATTATTGGACATGTCTTTGTACCCCCCTCTGTATATTATTGGACATGTCTTTGTACCCCCTGTCTTTGTACCCCCTCCCCAGCTCATAGGCACCCATATCTTTAAGACCGGGCCAGGTTTAAGAGTTGGACATGTCTTTGCACCCCCTGTCTTTGTACCCCCTCCCCAGCTCATAGGCACCCATATCTTTAAGACCGGGCCAGGTTTAAGAGTTGGACATGTCTTTGTACCCCCTGTCTTTGTACCCCCTCCCCAGCTCATAGGTACCCATATCTTTAAGCCCGGACCAGGTTTAAGAGTTGTATGGAAGGCTAGATACTCTTAAGTTACTCACTAAAGATATTTTAATCATTTGCACCTGTTTTGTGGCACCTCCTTGTCATTTAGCCATTCATGTGATGGGACGGTGGGTGTGTAGTAACTTCTTCTGAATAAGGAAAAGGCATTTCAGTTCAATTTAACCGACTACAATTTTTTTATTAATATTATTTTTTGTGATTTTTGAACTGAGTAACTTTCATCAATGAATGTGGTTGAAATTTAGCTAAATAAAAAAAACAGTGTTGGCGTGAGAGTAACAGAACATGTCTAGGTGGGATACATCAGGTGTCTAATCATAAGGTGAGGTTATGGTAAAATAATCAAGGCTAGAACAGAGCCATCAATTAAGAAGGTTTAGCCGAGTTTTACTGCCTGCATTGAAGTATTTTAGAGCACCCCCGACAAATCATAAACATAAACAAGCCATAAACAAGCAAAACCGACTAGCAAAATGAAAAAACAACCTTCAGCATTCAAGTCAATGCGTCTTAAGTTTGTAGTGACAAGTTTTCAAAAACCTTAAAAAGAAACAGTAGAAGTCTGTCCAATGCTGCTGATTGAGCAGTTTCTGAATGTTAATCACAGGGGTGTGAAAGGCACATTGTCAAAATGATATTGCTGACGCCACACAGATTCAAAAAGTTGGCACAACTAAATATATTGGGGATATACATGAAAGAACATCTAATTCCCTGTCCCCTTACTGCAGTACATGTTCCTTTTTCCTCTGGAAAATGCTTGCACATGCTTTATCAACCCGTTCCATTTAAAGCTTAGTGATAAGTAATAAATAACAATTTACACAACATACCCCAAAACTGGCATGTTAAAGTTTATTGGATTTGAATCACTAAAAGGCACTCAATCCAACATATCTGTAAGTATTCTGTCAATTATTTGATCCTAATTAAAATGCCAACGTACCTTTTCTGTAAAATGTATAAAGCCAACCTGTCCGGCAGTTTGCTGTGGGGTCCAAAGGTGCGATTCACTCCCTTTTCCTGACAGATCAGGACAGTCGGGTTCCTGAAGCCTTGCAGTGGACACTGTTGTATTACTGTGTGACTGGCAGAGAAAAGGCTTTATCCCCTCCAGTTGATCCTATAAGACAATTTGTAATCTGCAAACCGTGCGGACATGGAGAGAGTGTGTGTGTGTGTGTGTGTGTACAAGACATGTGTGTGTGTGCTGGCAATGAAGGCAGTTTGGGAGAAACATTATGTGTAAGACTAGTAAATTACATACCTCATGGACTGGTTTATTCTCATAAATCCATGTTCCAAACCAGGTCCAGCCTAAATGTTTGCAAGATTGATCAGTTTGACCACACAGCGCCACTGTTGACATGAAAGTCATTCAACAGTTGGACTTCCTCACTCTACATTTCCACCCCTGGTGTTTCCACCCCAGCCAAATGGTTTGACCTAGACTCCAAAACAATAAAGTGAAGACATGGGAACCTGGAAAAAATGTATGAACCCCTTTTCAAACTGGTTGGACCAGTGGTTCTGGAGAAGCAGAATGAGGTCAAATGCCACATCATGGTACCAATAATACAATCGCTATGCGTGTCAAATTACAATCTCTCTAATGGCCTTTGTTTAACTTCACACCACCTTTCAAATACTTTTGGATGATTTGGATATGACGAGCAGAATGTGATTATATAGGTCCCTTAAAGTAGATGTGATGTGCGCTAGAGTTTCTAAATTGATAGAATAGTGTGGTCACCACTGACTGCATGGTCTCGTGTATGTGACATAAGGCTTGAGCTATTGAATCTATCATGAGTCAAGCTACAAAACAATATTAACTGTAGAACAGAATATTTTTAAATACGCTGTTATTTTTTATTTTGGAAATGTAATCAAGGTGTCAACGATTATTCGTTTACAGTTTTCAATATAAAATATTGAAAGTCAGGGAAATGTCAAAATCGGACATTTGCAGTTCATTTAATTCCCTCATTACAGGAAATGAATTCAATCTGCACACTTTCAAAGGTACTATAGACCGCATTAACTTTGTAGAAGCCCCTACAAAAGAGGACTCTCACAAACAGGAATTTAACAAAAAGTAAATAAAATAAACAGTCAGTCATATTTGATAACTGCATCCCACAAAAGGCATCTAAGGAACAATGTAAATAAGCCTTTACTCCAAAAACCTGTTTCTGGAGATAAGTTACATACATAACTGGCTATTCCACTACAAAATGCATCGCTGCAGTTTTCTTTACATAACACTATACACTATGTAGGAGAAAAAACACGCTTAAGAGCTTTTAACAAGCTTGAGGGAATTCTGTCAGCGATGGGACTCAAATTTACTGAAAATTGTCTACTCTCAAGTCTGAGTTTGAACTGAACAACATTCACAGAGAATACGAGTCCATTCATTTGGCAACATGGACCGAAGGTGCTATGAGCAAGTGTACAGGAAAAGGGTTCATCTAAATGTGTTCTGATCTTAAAGTGGCAGTCAAGCACAGAAGCTTACTGGCTAACATTAGGCAGCTACCTAGATATTTTAACATAAATAAAAACACCTCATTGACCAGATTTTACCTTCCTCTTAACATTGACAGTATCCTTTGACAATCATTTGAATCCACCTGCAGCCTGGTAAATGGAAATGCATTTATTGGGAACAGTTTGGTTTACGCCAATATTTACAGACATACTGACAAAATCCATTTTATCACCTTCTCTAGTGTTATCTGATCTTACCTATTCTATAGAACATTGTGTTTGTATCCCTTGTGTAAATAATTGATGTCTTGCAACGTCTTCGCTTTTGGCCACGTCTTCACTGTAAATGAGAAATGGTTCTGATTTGGCTAGCCAGGCGGAATGAAGGTGAGAACAATGTTTTCTATGAAAAAGCTGTGTTCCAAGTAGTTTCTCATAGGATATTAAGAAATGCATCATTAGAATTTGGAAGAAATCCAATGAATTAAAGTGCGGATGAAGCAGAGTTGTTTAAAAAGCAGCAACCTGGACTCCTAAGCACCTTTGAAAATCCTTTCTAGCTTACAACAAAAAAAGAATAGAAATCAAACAGGCAAAAATAATGATCCAAATAAGTCTGATGAATACCGATGTTTTAGAATGGAGCAATGGCAAAACCCTTCAGGAATGTCACAAAAACCACAAGCCAATATCCATTTACCAGCTAAGACGTCGTTAAACAAACAGGCCTCAGTTCAGCGTCGTGTTCGTCGTCATAAGAACAGAATCCCAACATGAACTGCCCCTTGTTGTATGAAAGAATAAGTCATATTCATTTAGCATTGGTCTTAAATTATTTAATGTACTTAGAACATATGTTGTGTAAACAGCAAATTGTTAAAACATTTTGCTAAATTCACTGACCATATGAGGTTGCTGCCAATTCATATACACCAACAGAAAATATATTAGAGGTTTTGAAAACCCAGTTAATATATTGGATACAGACCTTTGTGTTAGCATGACAACATTGCAGACAGGCATTGGATGTTTTGCACTAGATCTACTAATGTCACTCAAACACAGCACAAGCCTTAAAGCAGGGGTCTCAAATCGGTTCCACGGAGGGCAGAGTGTCTGCAGGTTTTAGTTTTTTCCTATAAATTGGTTCCAGGTTCAGGCCTAAATACCCAGATGAGGGTAGACCTAACCAATCAGTGACATAATTAATCAATCAAGTACAAGGTGAGAGTGAAAACATGCAGACACTCGGCCCTCCGTGGAACCGGTTTGAGACCCTTGCCTTACAGACTTGATCGCCTCTGTTGACAATCCTTTTAGATGGCTTATCAGAATGTTTTGGACCAGCGTCCTGGTATCCATGGCGATCACCTCTTCACAGTGATTACTCACTAAAGCTAGTAACAGTCCAACTCTGATATGGTCCAGAACGTCTATGATGAGGCTGAGGCGAGAGGTCCCTTGTGTACGTACTCCAACGCCGTGGCGATGGTCCTCATGTCCATCTCGATGCTCCGCGCCCAGTTCTCCACGTCACCAATCTCCTGTTAGACATATGAAGGTTAAGGATGCCCTATGCAGGGGCCAATAGTAAAGATGGAATGACCCCAGACGTTCAACACTGCAGTGGCATCTACAGACGGATTCACACTGCGAAACAAGCCCTTAGCGTTTTATACCACCGGTAATGACTTTTCTGGCAGTGGGGCAGACATCTCACCATCAACCAGTTATTAAAGTCATCCTCTATGACTATTAGTCATGGTGGGTGACTTTAATGACAGAAATGAGCCCCCCCCCAAGCCAGTCTCTCAGGACTTTCTCATTTCAGTTAGAAGCGTCTGTATTACACAACCGTTATGCACCTCTGATGAAGCTTCCCAGAAAATTGGTGACAGAGCATGTGGGGAATGAGGTTCACAATCAATGGGTTGTGATCAGCCTTCTGCTGAGCCTTATAACAACCCGTTCATTAGAATCAGGTCTGCTGGCAGAGTTTTATCATCTAAAACATACAGGGCGGGGGGGCAGAGGACCAGGGTTGAGCACCACGGCATTAGAGAACGCATGAGTAAAAGGTGCAGCGAGAAAGATTTTGTTATTTCTTCCATGGTACGAAGCTTTGCTATATTTTAATTGACAGTGAGGAAATATCAGGTGAACTAGAAGAGTACAGTCCATGACAGGACCCACTCTCTGGGGTATCCTCTATGGTTGGTCAGTCCATGGACAGGACCCATTCTCTGGGGTATCCTCTATGGTTGGTCAGTCCGTGGACAGGACCCACTCTCTGGGGTATCCTCTATGGTTGGTCAGTCCATGGACAGGACCCACTCTCTGGGGTATCCTCTATGGTTGGTCAGTCCATGGACAGGACCCA
>JACXGK010009762.1:0-19271 GCA_016801125.1 Novumbra hubbsi
CTTGATCAGTCCCATGTGTGGTGGTCAGCCTAAAAGTTAATCTATAGGTTTTTAGATAAACAGTGTCCTTTGTTTTATCCTTCTAACTTCCTGACCCCCCTCCCTCTTATGGAATGTCCCAAGTAACCTATTAACCCTCCAACTCCCCAAAGAAATGATTCCAGCCCCACACCTCTATCTTTAATAGTGAATTCCACAATTGTCTGAGCTCTGAAGGACCCAAGCCACCACAAGTTGTCACCTAAGCATATCAAGCATATCAAGCATATCAAGCACGGCTCTCAATTGGAAAACCTGAGTTAATTAAAACTCTGGTCTTCCAACAATGCCGTGTCTTTATTGACCATGCAGTACATATGGTCATTCAACTCCTCATGACACTTGGACTTTTGACAGGAAATGCCCTGAAGGATATTTATGCATATGCGCTGGTTGGAATCCCGACTATGGATACACAAGCTTTGACAGTTTTGGATGGGCCTCACTCACCCTGTTTCGACTCATGACACGGGATTACTGGGAAAATCTTCTCCAAATGGTACGTACATGTCATGTGCTTCAAACTACAGACGTGTACAGTTTATTGACACAGCTTAAAATGTGTCGATACATGCACCAGTTGCATCAATGGGTGTTCTAGGAGATAACTGTGTCAATATATTATCAGTTGTTGATTAAGGTGTACTCTTTTTTTATGTTTTACTTTTGTTTTACTCAGACTCTTCGCTCGGCAGGAAAAACCTACATGATCTTCTTTGTGGTGGTGATCTTCCTGGGTTCCTTCTACCTGATCAACCTCATCCTGGCTGCGCTGGCAACGGCGTACGCAGAGCGGAACGAGGCCACAATGGCCGAGGCAAAAGAGAAGGAGGCGGAGTACGCCAGGATCATGGAGCAGCTGAAGGAGCGGAAAAAGGTGGAGTTCAGCAAGGCAGATAGCTCTGTGGGATCAACTTTCTGTCAATGGAAAGTGTTCGGTGTACATTTTGTGTCGATGGAACGCGTTTGTTGTCGAAACACCTTTAAAATGCTTCAAATTTCAGCCTGTGTGGATGATATGTTACTTTAGGTAAGGTGGGTTCATATTGTTTTTGTCTTTGGTCTAGCCTGCTTCTGTGTTGAGGAGCTCCAGTGAACACAAAGAGAGTAAAGACCAGCTAGAAGCAGCAGGCCGGCAGAAGACCCACATTTCACCCGGAGTCTACAGCCATGATGACTTGGACGGTAACCGTCAACAAATCAAAATGTATAACAGAGAAACAACACGCCCTATAAAATCCTTGTCTGGAACTGAGATGGGGATGGAAATATATAGGACCTTTATTGTGATATCTACATACGAATTATCTCCTGCATTGAAGCAAAATATAAAGAAAAATGCTTGGATGCTAATCTTGACAAAACCCTGGTCTTTTACTCTGATGTAAGATTGAAAAGCAGCTCCCTAGTCTTCTCTTTAAATATTTAGGTCAACAAACAACATCATAGTCCTTTATTTTGATGTTTATCGTGACAAACAACATCATAGTCCTTTATTACGATGTTTATCGTGACAAACAACATCCTAGTGTTTTTCTTTGATGTTGAGCTTGACAAACAACATTTTAGTCTTGTTCTTTGATGTTTAGCTTGACAAACAACATCTTAGTCTTTTTCTTTGATGTTTAGCTTGACAAACTACATCCTAGTCTTTTACTACAACAGATCTGGAGATGGAGCCGAGGTCCTGTTCCCCTTGCTGGTACAAGTTTTCAGACATCTTCTTGAAATGGAACTGCTGTGTGCCTTGGGTGACCTTCAAGAAGTGGATGTACCTTATTGTGATGAACCCATTTGTGGACTTAGGCATCGTAATCTGTGTCGTTCTCAACACTGTGTGCCTTGCCTTGGAACATTACCCAATGGCAGAAGAGTTTGAGGTTGTGTTGAGTATGGCGAACTTGGTAAGTTACCCCCTTTTTTATGAAGCTCCACCTCTTCAACATTTAGGTAGCCCTTATAAGGATACCATAAAAATAACAATAATAACAATAATTTTGGTTCTTAAGAAACTGTAGTTTCACGTCACATAGTTTTAAAGGAACTTCAACTCCCACACACCTCTTGTGCAGGTTTTCATTGGAATCTACACGGCAGAGATGGTGCTGAAAGTCATTGCAATGGATCCATACTACTACTTCCAGAGTGGGTGGAATATCTTCGACAGCTTCATCGTGGTCACGGGCCTGCTAGAGTTGGTGCTGGCTGACGTTGAGCATCTGTCTGTGCTCCGATGTTTTCGTCTGGTGAGACTTTCTTTTTACCCACAGTTAATAATGTGCTTGTCTAGTGTAACTGAGCAGTGAGAATCCATTGTGTTGGATGAGTACGTTTCCATAAAGGCATCTTATTCAATTTGATAGTTAATATGAAATCTGGTATTTTATACTTAATTAAAATTACATGAACCACCGTCCAAAAGTTTGGGTTCACTTTGACTTTGTCGTTGTTTACAATGAAAACAAACATGAAAGGTTTAATTGGGAAATATAGTCATTGAAAAGGTTAGAAATAATAATGTTTACGTTTGAAAACTTCCACCAGAACATAATACCAATATGTACTGACTGTAAAATACATGTATATATGTAAAAAAAGAAAGAATCTGGATATTTACTGATGAACCTCCGATTTAACACTAACCGTATTCACTGAAACAATAAAAAACTGAAAACGTTTATTGCAAACAACTATACAGTAGACTTAACACAAATTATATGTCTTACTGTTTTGGGGGCAGATGCGTGTTTTCAAGACTTCCAAATTCTGGCCATCCTTTAAGAGGATGCTGAAGATCATCGGTAACTCCATGAGGACCCTGGGGTACCACACCCTGCTCCTGTTCCTCTTTGTCTTCTTCTGTGCTGAGTTAGGCATGCAACTGTTTGGGACAAGCTATGAAGTTGCGATGTATAGGATCTCGGAGGACGGCAAACTGCCCCGGTGGCACATGCATGACTTATACCACGCTACCCTCATCATCATCCGGGTGCTGTGTGGCGAGTGGATCGAGACCATGTGGGACTGCATGGAGGTGTCTGGCCCGAGCAAGTGTCTCGTCTTCTACCTGATGGTCATTGTCATTGGTAACCTAATGGTGAGTGGTGGATTTATCAATGGGCGGGCACAATCTGTGAAGGGAAGACATCTTTGTATTGCACCCCTGTCACTCAGTCGGCCCATTGCCACGGTCTCTAACGTGCAATTGACACCGTGGCCATTTGGATGAGCAGAAGGTGAGGAGGGTCTGAAGACTGGAGCTGAGTACCGTTTGGTCTGCGTTACACTATGCATTCAACATCATTGCCAAAGTAAGCTAATAATAAACAGAGAAACAATGTATGAAATGTACTTTGAACGATGGAAAATGTTGCCATGAGCTAGCAAAGTCTGTTATAAATTGCTATCAATGTTAATGTGAGCATGCAGGATTTTGGTGACATCCCCTCATATTAATTACCTAGTAAATATTATACTGCATCTAAAATCAATTGGTTGACATCAAAATTATGACCAAAGGTTAAGGTTCTAAATATTTACCTTTCCTTAGAGATGGTATACTACATTCAAGCCTTTGTAATTCACTTTTTACCAAATCTCCGGTCCCGTTGGGGATGCGCCGTTGGACATCAGCCCCGAAACAAACCTTCAAAACAGTTGTGTGACAAAAATGCAATCCATGAACACATGTAAATTCACAAGACATCCAATACAATTGTAATCTATTTGCTGTGAGGTTATGTCAGATGGCAGGAATCATGTCTGAGCGACAGTATTAACTACCGGACACATTCGACAACACGCCGTTTTACCACCCTGGTTCAAGGACAAGGGGGACAATAGTAGCCAGTGCTGAGTGCTTTCAGGTAATTCCTCCATCCGTCCACAGGTGTTGAACCTCTTCCTGGTCTTGCTGCTGGGATCGTTCAGGGGGAACAACATGGAGGATCTGGAGGCGGACAGGGAGAGGAACAGCCTACTCATCGCAGTCAGTCGGATCTCCCAGGGCTTTTCCAGGACCAAGGTCTACGTCATTAAACTGTTCTGTCGCAATAACAGCGCTGATTGTGGCTACCAGGGCGCTGATAAGGATGTTACGGACCACACTGAGGTACCAAATGCATTATTGATCAGTAAAACATCCCGCAGGTGTTTCCGCCACGCGTTAAAAATCCCTTGAAACTCTTGCCAGCATCTGCGCAAAACGTTAGCAGTGCTAGAACCAGGAAACAGTCTTTGAGGGGTGGGCAGTCCACTTCGGGCTGTGCCAGGTGAATATTTTAAGACTGCAAATTGTAATAATTAATCAATTATTTCCTCCGTCCTCATTTCCTCCTTTCAGAGGATTGCACTTTCGAAGCCATGCTAGGGTTATGGATTGCTTGGTCTGCAACTATTGTAGGCTAGACTTAATCTACTATTGTAGGCTAGACTATCATTCACAATTATAGGCTAGACTTCCAACGTTCTTCCAGATTTTGCTAGCTAGCTAGATGATTTAATCAGTTTTCTAGTGCTGATATGTGAAGACAATGAAAATTGGTTGGCTGGTAATTCACAAAATATATAATGAAAACTGACAGAAATGTGGGTGAAAACCAGTTGCTGTGTTGAGCCTGATGCAGAGACCCAAAAATTCATTCCATCGCCCTGAGATGTTCATTTCCACTTTGAATGTTATGTAGTGAGTGAATCTTTCAATCTCATTAGTGCAGCCAATTCTCTACCAGAACAAATCTAAAGCTGTCTATGTTTGCATCACCTTATAATCTACTGACGGGTTTGTCATCTAATTTAGAAAATACCAAATGTTTCATATGTGGTCTTGGTACATGGCCTCTATGCAACAGCCTGCAGACTTGGTCTGTCAATATTTGACAGGATTGATAAGGATTTTAGGAACAATTTCATCCCTATTATTTATTGTGCAACCTAAGAAACAGCATGCTTTACTGAGAAGCAAAATCAGAGCTTACTTGAGTATTTTGGTTTATTATTGACAGCACCATTTCATTGCATAATACATTTCATTGCAAAGACAATTCAGTCTGTGTTAAAAAGCAAATTATGTCAGGGATTTTTATACAAATGCATGACATTGTTGTAAACCTTATATGTAGATGTCTTTCCCATACAGTTAAAGCAGTTAGCAGCGGACAATGGCTCTTCAGTCTGTGCCATTGGGGTCAATCCTTCTGAGGTGGAGGAAAAGGAGGAAGTGGATGTGATTAGCCCTGAGAACTGCTGGACAGACAGTAAGAGAATCCCCTCATATATATGTTTTTTATTGAGTGAGGTGTATTACTGGCACTCTGTTATAGTAAATTACCAGTATGTTGTTGTCTTTCAAGATTAATATGTTACACATCACAAGACGTCAAGAGGACATTTCGAGTACTTCTTTCTCAGGAGACTATAATCTCTAGCCCTCTCTGTGGAAACAGTACATTTAAAATATATAAAAGGATTAATTATGATGTTAATAAAATATACAATTGGAATGATAAAACTGTAAACTAGGAATAATACATGTTCCTTATCATGTCTGCTACAAACTGTAGAATACACTTGTAGTAAACATTAATGTATTAGCTATCATCTCCATTCATATGATTAGGATTTTGGAATGTCTGACATGGTTAGTTTTGATTGGTAATGACATTTAGGATTTTGGAATGCCTGACTTGGTTAGTTTTGATTGGTAATGACAATAGGATTCTGGAATGTCTGACATGGTTAATTTTGATTGGTAATGACATTAGGATTCTGGAATGTCTGACTTGGTTATTTTGATCTGTAATAACATTTAGGATTTTGTAATGCCTTAATTGGTTAGTTTTGATTGGTAATGTCATTAGGATTCTGGAATGTCTGACTTGGTTAGTTTTGATATGTAATAACATTTAGGATTTTGGAATGCCTTACATGGTTAGTTTTGATTGGTAATGACATTAGGATTCTGGAATGTCTGACTTGGTTAGTTTTGATATGTAATAACATTTAGGATTTTGGAATGCCTTACATGGTTAGTTTTGATTGGTAATGACATTAGGATTCTGGAAGGTCTGACTTGGTTAGTTCTGATTGGTAATGACATTTGGATTCTGGGGTGGTCCTGCTTAATGTTTCCTCTGTGTCCTCAAATCCCTGGTAGAATGCATCAGTCGATGTCCATGCCTTGACTTTGACATCACAACAGGCAAAGGAAAGATCTGGTGGAACATCAGGAGAACATGTCTTCTCATTGTGGAACACAACTACTTCAAGAACCTCATCGTTTTTGTGGTTCTATTGAGTAGTGGCGCTCTGGTGAGAGAGTGATGTCTCCTTTGAGGAACGGTCAAATACCATACCTTGAAACAGCTGTCCATAATATTTTTTCTCAACTTCTCACAGGCTTTTGAAGACAAACACTTTGAACAACGCAGGACCTTGAAAATCATCCTGGAATATGCTGATCAAGTCTTCACCTGTGTGTTTGTTTTCGAGATGCTACTTAAGTGGGCAGGGTATGGGTTCAAGATCTACTTCACAAACGCATGGTGCTGGCTGGACTTCCTGATTTTGGACGTAAGTCAAAACAACACTTCTTGTAAGATACATTTCATTAATTTAATCAATATAGAGTCTAGATACCTGAAAGATAATCTTGTGTTGTTGTTCACCTCCCACATCTCTTAGGTTTCTTTGGTCAACATAACAGCAAACATCCTGGGCTACTCTGAATTTGGACCAATTAAATCTCTTCGAACATTTAGGGCATTTCTGCCCCTTCGTGCCTTGTCCCGATTTGAGGGGATGAAGGTGTGCAAGTAGTCTTTCACTCATTGATTAAACATGTGGTCTAACCTGGTCTAACTCTGGACCATATGCAGTCGTTTTAAAAAATTAGGACACCCCATTTAATATTTAGTTATTTTTTAAGAAATATTGACATATCAATATCCATAGATAAAGGTATAATTGAAGCAAAAACTATGACATTTTAACCATGGGATAATTTTTTTAACAAAAGATTTACAAAGATGCCATTTCCTACTGAGGAAAAAGTTAGGACACCTTATGCCCTAATAGCTGGTATTGCCCACTTTGGCTGAAATAACCTCAATAAGACGTTTCCTATAACTGTCTACCAGTCCCTGACGTCAACGGGGAGAACGTTTTTCCCACTTCTCCATGCAGAATTTGTTCAGCTGTGTGATATTTGAGGTTTTTCTTGCATGCACAGCCTGTTTCAAATCACTAGACAGCATCTCAATAGGATTAAGATCAGGGCTTTGAACTGGCCATTTTGACCCATGATTCTCCATTCCGCAGGTTGTAGTGAACGCTCTGGTCGGGTCCTTTCCTTCCATCTTTAGCGTGCTCTTGGTTTGCCTCGTCTTATGGCTTGTTTTCAGCATCATGGGAGTCAACCTGTTTGCTGGGAAATTCTATTACTGCTTCAACACCACCTCTGAGGAGATGCTTCCAGCTGACATTGTAAATAACAAGACGGAATGTTTGAAACTAGTGGCTGTGCAAGAAGACATGAATCTGAGTGACTCTATACGCTGGACGAATGCCAAGCTAACCTTTGACAACGTGGCAGTAGGCTACCTTTCCCTCCTGCAAATAGTGAGTTTGAATACAGGTTCTTTAAATCTAAATATATTTTCTTATTATTATTTATGAATTATATATATGGATACGTATGTAGCTATCAATAGCACACACATTTTAATGTATCATAACTAAATTAATTCATATTTCATTTCACAAAAGCACGGCTGAGGGGGGATCTAGAAAGATTATCAATATGGACTTTCTACACACATTGTTGTGCTATTGATTTAATTGTTATTCGATGAATATAACACGTTTATGAATCTACACAAAATACCACCAATAAGATAAAGTAAAACATGTTTTTAGATTAGGTGTTCTCATTGTAAATTGTAAATATATGGTAAATTAATATTTAGACTGTTTTACATGACATTCCAAATTGAGTTTAAAGCATGCCGTGTCCCTGATCATTCAGATGCCTCCAGAACAGGGGTGCCCAAACTTTTTCCTATAAAGGGCCAAACTTGCCTGAGTGCCGTGGGCTGAAAGTAACGTTGCATTATATCAAACTGTATTATATTATATGGCGGGCCAAATCAAAGGTCTCCGCGGGCCAAGTTTGGTACTGTCATTTAACCAGTACTGTACATGACGGTCTACTCTATTGTCGTTTCCAGGCAACATTAAAAGGATGGCTTGGCATAACATACAGCGCAGTGGATTCACGACACGTAAGACGTTTTTGGCCAGGCTTCAGTAATAGTTTGTTGTGACTAAATGTTAATTTGAGAGGAGTATGACAACAAATAATACTCTCTCTGCTTCAACAAGGTGGAAGAACAGCCCAGATATGAAGACAATATTTACATGTACAACTACTTTGTCATATTCATGCTGTTTGGCGTCTTCTACGTCTTTATTCTATTCATTGGTGTCATTATCGACAACTATAATCAACAGAAAAAAAAGATAAGTAGCTTCCCCTCAGCATAGTATCACTTGTAAAACACGTCACAACAGTTATGTACACAAATATTGTCCATGTCGGACATGCTCTCGGAAATAACTGTATGTCTCCCTACTTAGGAGGTAAAAATATCTTCATGACAGAGGAACAAAATAAATACTACAATGCCTTAAAGAAGCACCCCAGGAAACCACGGAAACCAGTTCCTAGACCAAAGGTAGGCTAACAAGACTGGACTTGAATCCGTGACATGAGTAGTTTACCACAACACCGTAATATTTTAAATTTTGAAACTGCAAAAATGTTTTTGGAAACTCTCCTGAAGAAAATGTGTATAAAAATAAATTTCTTAACAAATAGCCACTTTGTAGATCATGAGTAGAGAGACAAGCAGCCGTTTCCAGGCCTGTACGTGAAACCGAGCAGCCGGGGCTCCATTCAATATATAGAATCTGACTAGTATGTTTAGTCTTGAGCCTGCGGGATGTAAAGTATGCAGACACTTGCTCCTGTAAGTCCCTGTGCATGAGGACATCTGGGCTATAATGTGAATATTTAGCTTTGCTCTCCTATGACCAGTGCTATGTTATTTAATTTGTTCTACATGGTATCTACAGTGGATACAAAAGTCTCCACACCCCTGTTAAAATGCTAGGTGTTTGTGATGTAAAAGAATGAGACAAAGATAAATCATGTCAGAACGTTTTCCACTTTGAATGTGACCTATACAGTTAACAATTCACTTAAAAAACAAGCTGAAATCCTTGAGGGGGAAAAATAAAAAATAAAACCTTACAATTACCTGGTTGCATAAGTGTGCACACCCTCGCATAACTGGGGATATGGCTGTGTTTAGAAATAACCAATCTCATTCAAACTCATGTTAAATAGAAGTCATAACACCTGCCATCATTTAAAGTGACTCTGATTAATCACAAATAAAGGTCAGCTGTTCCAGTAGGAATTTCCTGGCATTTCCTCAGTTGCATCTCAGAGCAAAAGTCTTGGTCCACAGAGAGCTTCCAAAGCATCAGAGGGATGTCATTGTTGAAAGATATCAGTCAGGAGAAGGGTACAAAAGAGTTTCCAAAGCATTAGATATACCATGGAACTGAGTAAAGACAGTGATCATCGAGTAGAGAAAATGTGGCACAACAGAGACATAACCAAGAACTGGACGTCCCTCCAAAATTGATGAAAAGACAAGAAGAAAACTGGTCAGGGAGGCTTCCAAGAGGCCTACAGCAATGTTAAAGGAGCTGCAGGAATTTCTGGCAAGTACTAGCTGTGTGCTACATGTGACAACAATCTCCTGGTTTCTTTATATGTATGGGGTATAGGGTATGGTGGCAAGACGGTAGCCTTTCCTTATGAAGAAAAACATCCAAGCCCGGCTGAAGTTTGCAAAAACAAACATCATGTTTGCCAAAGGCATGTGGGAAAATGTGTTATGATCTGATGAAACCAAGGTTGAACTTTTTGGCCAACATTCCTAAAGGTATTTTTGCTAAAAAAACAACACTGCACATCACCCATGGTGGTGTTGGCATCATGCTTTGGGTCTGTTTTTCTTCAGCTGGAACCGGGGCCTTAGTCAGGGTGGGGGGAATTATGAACAGTTCCAAATTTTGCCACAAAACCTTCAAGCTTCCGTTAGAAAGCTGAAGATGAAGTTCACATTTCAGCTTGACAACGACGAAGATTTATGTTTTGGAATGGCCCAGCCAGAGCCCAGACCTGAATCCAATTGAACATCTGTGGGTTGATCTGAAGAGGGCTTTGCACAGGAGATGTCCTCGCTTTTGCGAAGAAGAGTGGCCAAATATTGCCAAGACAAGATGTGCCATGCTAATAGACTTCTACCCAAAAAGACTGAGTGCTGTAATAAAATCAAAACGTGCTTCAACAAAGTATTAGTTTAAGGGTGTGCACACTTATGCAACCAGGTTATTGTACATTTTTTATTTTTCCCCCTCAAGGATTTCAGTTTGATTTTCTATTGAATTTTTCACATTATAGGTTACATTAAAGGTGGAAAAAGTTCTGACATGATTTATCTTTGTCTAGTTCTTTTACATCACAAAAATCTGGCATTTTATCCCGGGTGTGTAGATTTTTGATATCCACTGTATATTGTGACTGGCCCTGACACATTGTTTCCTTGACAGTTCTCTTTGTTATAATTCTGTTATCATCACAGATTTGAAAATAACAGAAAAATAACTTTGACAAACCGTGACAAAACATTAGGTTGATTACAGCACCAATCAAAAGTATTTTCCAGGACCTGTAAATCCCTAGTTTTATTCAGTCCATTTTAACTTCAAGTCTACATATAGAGTTCTGTTATTTGAGCATGTCATTGACCTAAAACACTGGTAATTCCTTTCCTCTTCTTGGTCTCTGTTGTTGAAGAACCAAATCGCGGGCCTGATTTTTGATCTGGTCTCCAAACGATTCTTTGACATCTTCGTCATGGTGATAATCTGTCTGAGCTTGGTGCCGTTGATGTTGGAAACGAATGACCAGAGCCAGGAGATGGATGATATCCTACATTGGATCAGCTTTGCTTGCATCATCATCTTCATTATTGAGTGTATCATCAAGCTGATCGGACTACGACTGTACTATTTCTCTGATGGATTGAATATTGCTGATTTTCTTGTCGTCATCCTCTCCATCCCTTGTATGTATGAATATATAATCATATCATTATCATGTAGCTTAATAATAACTTATACAAAAATTTTACATAATATATGAAGTATATTAATTCACCCTGTACATTCCAGGTATGTTTCTGCAGACGGTTTTTATCTCACCTACACTTTTCCGTGTGGCAAGACTGGTCAGAATTGGTCGGGTTTGGAATTTCACCCGAGCTACTAAAGGCATCCGGTCACTGTTGTTTGCCCTAAGGATGTCACTTCCTGCTGTCTTCAACATTGGACAGCTGCTTTTCCTCATAATGTTTGTCTTCTCTATTTCGGGAATGTTTAACTTTGCCTACGTGAAAAGTGGGGGTGGGATTGATGATATGTTTAATTTTGAAACTTTTGGCAGCAGTTTTATGTGTCTCTTCACAATTTCAACAACCGCCGGTTGGGACAGTTTTCTCGTACCCATTCTGAATTATCCTCCAGACTGTGACCCAGTTTTGGAAAATATCGGCACAGATATACGAGGGGACTGCAGCAATCCTGTATTTGGCATATTCTTTTTCTGTAGCTACATCACATTGTGTTTCCTGATTTGGGTCAACATGTCAATTTCTGTTATCCTCGAAAACTTCAATGTGGCCGTGGAGGAAAACGGTCGCCAGCTGTGTGAGGATGACTTTGACATGTTCTTCAAGACCTGGGAGAAGTTTGACCCTGACGCATCACAGTTCATCTCCTATGACATTTTGTCAGAGTTCTGTGACACGCTGAAAGATCCGCTCAGGATCCCCAAACCAAACACAATCAAGCTGATCTCCATGGACCTCCCCCTGGTCCCTGGGGATAAGATCCACTGTCTGGACATCCTTCAGGCTTTGACTACAGAGGTGCTGGGAGAGTCGGGGGAGATGGACAACATGAAACAAAGCATGGAGGAAAAGTTCATGGCCAACAACTCCTCTAAAGTCTCATTTGAGCCAATCACAACGACCCTGAGGCGAAAACAGGAAGAGGTAGCAGCGGCTGTTATCCAGAGAGCGTATCATAAGCACCTGCTGAGACGCACAGTGAAACTCAATTCTTACCAGGGCAACGAGAAGACAGAGTTAGTCAAGACGTTTGAGGTACTGCCAGAAAAGACTATTAGCAAACTGCATGGCGCTCAACAATCCTTGGAAGGGGATGAAACTATTGTAAATATAGGTGTTCGTGAAACAAATGGCCAGCACAAAACGAATTAAAGCAGAAAAGGTTCTAAGCGGACTGCAACAGATCCGCCACCTCTGGAGCTTCAGAGTGAAATCGTCCTGCACTCTGCCCAGTCATCATCCATGCCTCAATGCGTGATTCTCTGCTGATGCTGTTTGATGATGATGTTTGATTAAGTAATGCAACCATCTGATAGCAGCTGTGTCATCGTAGTCTGTTTTTCATGACGACATCAACCATTGGGATTTATGGGTCCAGACAGCACACTGATCCAAGAGACTGTGCAAAGACTTAACGAATGACAGTCAGCAGTCAATTGGTTTCATGTTTGTATTGATCACCTAGAATTGATTCATTGATAAATGCAATGCCATGTTTGGCAAAGCCATTACCAAAGCCTGAGCTGATAGTTTGGGCAAATTTCGGACTGTAAGCAAAGTTGTATTACCAGTTTTATCAGTTCTGGTAATGACATAGTCACAGATCAACCTGCATTTGGTTAAAGGGATAGTTAGACTTTGATTCATATCCTCGGGTAAGCAGAATATCACTATTCAACTTAAGATATGCAGAGATAGTCAATGGTCAGGAGGGTAGATAAAGAAAAAAATAAAAAGGCCCCTCAATGTTTTATTGTAATTTCTGTTGTTATACTATTATACTATACTATTATAAAGTTGGTATTCATACCAAATCTACACCTTTTTTTCAAGACTTGATACATCTTCCTTCCTTGAACTAGCTTCTTTCCCTCAAATATTTTTTCTTTCTATTTTTATTAAATTGCATCTAGATTTTCTTTATACTGTTAGGAAACCATTGTTTTGAACTGTTTTGTACATCATTTAGGTTACTTCATTTTGGGAAGTTTTTATATTGTGAACACAATTACATTTTTTTTATGAAATGTTCATAAGTTTTGTTTGATATACTTCGTCAACAATTATTTTATGGTATTAACATACTTGCAGTAGTATACACATACAAACTAAACATTTTATAATTTGCTAAATCAAAAGTGATGAAATTGCTTATGCTTTTAACAAATGAACATTTGAAAATGTATTTTCAAAATTATTTGAAATAATTAAGTTACTATGCTAATTAACACTTGATTTCTCCCATAATGTCATAATCAAATTTTTCATTATTTCTGCTTAATTCATTTGATTACATTTTAATGTACATTACATTTATTTTTCTAACCAAACATGTTGGCTAGTATAGTGGCATTTATTTCCACTGGTGCAACTAAGTGTTTGGTCATTTATGTCATTGTTTACGGTAATCATAATAATTACATTATGACAATATGTCCACATGCTAAAATTTTACTAGTAATTTTACTGATAAATGGGTCCGTTAATTTGAACAAAATGCCAGGCTTGTTGTTTCTAATTTTGCAAAGGCCATGTAAAGTCTTATCAGATAAAAGCTTA
The DNA here is from genome assembly GCA_016801125.1 of Novumbra hubbsi. Classification (NCBI taxonomy): domain Eukaryota; kingdom Metazoa; phylum Chordata; class Actinopteri; order Esociformes; family Umbridae; genus Novumbra; species Novumbra hubbsi. The sequence continues at coordinate 13,863 of JACXGK010009762.1, forward strand.
AAATTAAAATGTTTTTTTCTAATATAAATGACCAAACAAATATCCCAGTTATGGCGATACTGTGGAAAATCACTAACGAACCATACCTTTGCAAATAATAGCTTTGTTTGAAATGTAACCTCTTAATAAACATTTGATAACTGTATTGTAATTATACTGTTATTTGAATCTGACCATAACAAATGTAACTCTCATACTCTGCCTGCAAGGCAATTCAGTAAGGACCATCAAGTGCTTTGTATAGATTCATTCAAACAGCTTCAGATACAAGGCCAATATTACTAACTGAACAGTCCAATATTTTTTCAGTTAATCTTAGGAAGACAATTTCATTTTAAAACTCTTCTAAACCATTAGTTATTATACACATGGGGATTAACACGTTGTTGTTTATTTGCCAAGTTTGCCAATGTGTGAGACCTATCCTCACTGTGAGTCCATCCAGAGGTACAAGGGATTGTTGTTGTTCTGGGCACTATGGCAGCAACTCCAAACCCATTTCCTGGGACCCCAGGATGTTACTCCCCAGGATGTTACTCCCCAGGATGTTACTCCCCAGGATGTTACTCCCCAGGATGTTACTCCCCAGGATGTTACTCCCCAGGATGTTATCTTTATTTTAACTTTATACTGGCCCATCTTAATAAATGACAGGCTTTTGACACAAAATATCTTGTTGACAAAATTGGCATTTAAGACTATTAGTGAATTAATTAATTATTTTGTATTATGAACTGGGTGGTTTCAAAGCTTAATGCTGATTTGCTGAGAGCCTTTAGCCTTATACCACAGGCATATACAATATTGTCACAGTCCTAACTGTGTTGGTGAACAGTTTTCATTAGCAATACGTCACTTCTGGGGTTTATGAAATATAGCCAATTTACAAGGGCCTATGCTTGGGCCCCTACCTTTTCAGTTAGCACACACTGCTTAACCTCTTCTCAGAGTTTTGACGTGTTTAAGACATATAATGTACATTTAATACCACAATAAGGGAGCCCAAAGTAGCATTGGTTAAATAAATAAATGTAAGTAGAATAAGGACAGTAAATATCTGAATGACAAATGAATCAATGAAAGGAATGATCTTTTGGTGGGACTTTGATGCATGGACAAAAGAAACCTGGTCAGTCAGTTGTTTCCCATACAGCGGTTACTATAATAACACATTTATGAAGTCAAATTATGTGATTGTTAAAGTTTTGTTAATTCATATAAATTACTTGTTATAATAATTAACAGTTCAATAACAATTACATAATTTAACTTAAAATAAAAAGAATTATCCACTGTTTGCTGTTAAAATAAGACTATAAGGAAATGAATGGGAAGCTAACAAGTTGAGCGCAATATCATGTGTGCCGTATTCCCGCCACTGTTGTAGCAGGAAGAAGAAATCCTGAGCATGTTGAACTTGCTTCGTAGTAAGAAATGACTTTTCCAAAAGTCAAGCATTGTGGTGGAAATGTCATAATCCATGGGTACTTTTCCTTTTCTGCAAATCTAGCAAGAAACGCTCAGGAGAAGGTTTTGTGTTTTTGATTGGCCAAATTGAAGTGCTGAACTCATGGGGGACAGCAATGATGGCAAGGGTGGAAATGTGGCATGGCAAGAAGTAAATAGAAAGACAGACAGGAGCGATAATTATGGAAGTTCAACATCTAAATCAGAGGTGGGCCACATGGCCAAAATTGCAAAGGCTTTAAAGACGTGAGTAAGAAGGGTGATTAAGGAGGACGAACAAACTGAATGGTAAGTAATGATAATGTTTAAACAAGGGAGGCACTTAACCCAATTAAATTAACATTAAATGGTAAGTAATGATAATGTTCAAACAAGAAGATCACACTTTGGCCAGGAGGTAGGAACCAAACAGGCTATTTAAGTAGGCTCCCCAATTAGGGACATTGGTAGCAGATGTCCCCAATTGGGGAGCACCAAACAGTTCATGCAGAGATGCCTAGAGGCACCTCTACAGGCAAGTCCTGACTGTGAGCCCCGGGCATGCAAAGATGGCCAGGGGCTCCCAGCCAGGGCCTGACTGACATAACCAAAGCAATTGAGAAAGAAATGGGCATAATTCAGTTTGATACATTTCTAAGTAACAAGCAACTTTTGTTTTTTGCAAAATATTAACCACACAGGGACATGTTTCTCAGAGTGAAACCACAACGAGGGAATTGATCGGTGCTCATCTTCCAGGGAATGCATTTTTCCCACTAAGCTTTATGAAAACACCATCTTTCTATTACGTAACAAAATATCAGAAAGTATCACTTATTCCCATCCTAACATTTTAAACAATGAAAATTATCCTGATATAAATATGTAGATGGAAATATAGACATTGGTTTTAATATGTATTTTATTAACCTGACGATAGTAAAGATAATAGCAAACACCACCAAAACTGTCACGGTTGCGGTGGGGTGCAGAACCATATGCAGACATTTTTTAAAGTAAAAGGTGAATTTAATCCAATAAACACAAAAGACAAAGACTACACGAACTGTAAACGTCAAAAGTAAAGGTGCTGTATAAACACAAGAAACAGACCTAAAACTAAATACAAAGAACGTGCAGCGTATTTACATGAGAATTGCATTAAACAAAGGACAAACCGTGAACGTTGTGATACACGAACAATCAACCACACCTATTGTATGGCTGATGCCTAGCCTAAGTAGGCTCCCCAATCAGAGTCAACTGAACACAGCTGCTCTGACTGGGGAGCCCACAGCGGCATAGAGAGGGCTAGAGGCCTCTCTAACTGACATGCCCTGACTGCGAGCCCCAAAGCATAGAGGAGGCTAGGGGCTCCCAGCCAGGACATGACAAAAACGGGATTGGAGCTGCCCACATCTGTTAAGAACTGTGCAACATCGTATACGTTTTTGTAATCATAATGAGACCAATATTGGATAAATAAAATACTTCGTTAAAGAGCTATTATGATTTGAGTTCAATGTCTGTCCAATCTAAAACTACCTTAGTCTGTAAATTCATCGCAGTCTGTAATTTTTTTGGAAGCCAGCCAATATAAACCCAAAACATAAACTATATTAAAATTTGAGGTTGCTGCCTACGTTGTGTAAATGATCTCATACAGCTGTCAACCTTTGTCAATGCAATCCGTTTCACTTTCGATATCTGACTACCTGGTAGATCGATCCACATTATTGAAAGATAGAAGCCCAACGCCTGCCGTAAACAACATGCGCTGTGTGTGTGTGTAGCCAGCCTGGTAGAAACGTTTTTTTTTCGTACACCAAAACACAGTAGGACCCTAGTAGCCTTATTTCGCGCATCACCAGCATGGTCCAGTTACCACAGGGGTTCCACAGAACCATATCAGCCACACCCACAATTTATAGAATCGCAGGCCAACAGTGTTGATGGTTTCGCTATTTCCCTTGGCTACATTATAATCCATCAATAAAAGGAGTGTGGTGTTTTCACTCTAGCATCTCAAGCCTGACATCTCATCTTTTGGCCTAAGAGCGGATGCAGCCTTCATTAGTGAAGGTTTTATTAACTGGAGAAAAGTCATTGTAAAATTCACGGCACATCAAAACTGCCAAACCCACCGCCCCTTTGTAACTTTAACAAAACGTCAGATAAATCTGTGCCCAGTTATCCAGCATGTGGGGAAACAGCAATAGACCGCAAGGCATTGCTTCATCAACATTGTTAGTTCGCCACACAGATGACAGTAGGAAAAACAGTGTTTGAAACCTAGGGCAGAAGACGATGACCCCATTCTACTGAAGTGGTTAACAGAGCGTACCACAATGTACACAGGCCCCAAAACACAGAAAGAAATTTTGAACATCATGGCCAATACAGTCATTCGAAGCTTTGCATCTGAAATTAGGTCCCTACTTCTCCCCCACAGAATAATTCAATTGAATACCATTTCTCTTAAAGGCGTATTGAACAACTACATATGCTGCTTGATGCATCATGGCACCGAAAAGATCCAATCCAACGAAAAACTTTTGATTCAAAATTGATTCTGAAATGTCAAATGAATGGCTGCTCCAAGTGTCCCGAAATTATAGTGGTGTTCCTGGTGGACACATACAGATCATTTACAGAGAGACACATACATACAGATTGGTGGAAACCCAGAAAAACCTGTTTTGGGTGTTCAGTGAAGGCCTGCGCAGAGTTGGTGGTCAACAATGATCTGGAATTGGTTTATTGTATTGACTACCCATTATATACCCTATGTTATGATCTCATCAGCACACCCTTACTAGCGAATATTTTGAAAAATTCCTCTTTTTTGTTAGCGAATAAAATACTAATATTTACGTGTAATCCTTTAGCAAGCTGGAGTTGTGCAAATTCAAATATGAAGTGGGAGGGTGTTGTAAACATTTCACGGTATCACGGTCAATTTACACAGGTTAATAAAGAAATGACATAGTGCCTCATGAGATAGCAAATGAGCTAACTAGCTAGCTAACTGACGCTGGTGTCTAATGTATAATTTTATCAGAAAAGAAAGTAAATGTTGTATTCCTATTTTTTATTTTAGGCATCTTAGCTTTACTAATAGAGACAGCGGCGAGTTTCTGTTGAAACGGCAGTAAGCTAGATTTCAACACATTTCCAGAGGGCTCTGGAGGCCGCAACCTGGACCACTAGATCATCTTAGGCCAACTTATTATACACTGATGCGATGCACTGTGTTGTGACACATTTCTCCCGTAACCATCATTAACATTTTCTGTGACTTGTGCCACGGTAGACCTTCTGTTGGTTCAAACCGTACAGGATAGCCTTTGTTGCCTTCGTACTTCGATGGATGTCACCAGTTTGTGGTTTATCCCTTCTGTGAACACTGTCGGTAGATACTCACCACTGCAGAGCGGGAGCACCTCACAAGCCTTGCCCATTCAGAGATCCTCTGTCCCAGTGGTCTAGTCATAACATTTTAACCCTTGTCAAAGTGGCTCTGGTCTCTACTCCTGCCCATGTCCCTTGCATCTAACACAATGACTAAGAGAACTGACAGTTCACATACCTACTAATACACCCAGACACTGACAAGTGCACTAGCTAGGAGATGATCAACATTTTTCGCTTCACCTGTGAGTGGTCATAATGTTTAAGCGTAGTGTACATGTTTAAATATGTACTTTAATTATGCAATGACAAACATCATATATAATAATCTTCTCCATCCTCTTCTCCATCCTCTTCTCCATCCTCTTCTCCATCCTCTTCTCCATCCTCTTCTCCATCCTCTTCTCCATCCTCTTCTCCATCCTCTTCTCCATCCTCTCCTCCATTCTCTCCTCCATCCCACAGGCCACTGCTGAGAGCCCCAGGTGTGGTTGCATCTCTGGCCAAGCAGAATGCCAAGATGGCCACCCTGCTTCCCCCCGCAGGCACCCA
>JACXGK010009763.1:0-19272 GCA_016801125.1 Novumbra hubbsi
CCCCCCCCCCCGGGGATGAGCACACGCCCGCTGGAACGGGTGAACAAGCACAGCTCATTTGGCCTCGTTTCACCACAGGTAAATATAGAAGACAATTACGGTAATGACGATAATGACTTTTAAAGGCCCGTCTCCGGCGAGCGTCGCCTGGAGCCGAGGCCGAGGGTGAGCGCCAGTTCACGGCTGGTTCCCGGGCGGGACCCCCATCCCGCGTGTGGCGCTCTACTTTTCACCAGGGAGCCCTCGGATGAGGTGAAATAGAGGGGGGGAAAAACATTTGGACCTAGTGCTAATCAACACCGCCTGTGAGACGGCTGAGGGTTTTGAGATCGGGGAATGCGGCGCCTTCTTCATTCCTGAGAACACACTGACCTGTCTGATTACGAAGGAAGTTTAAAATGTGGCCAGCATGCTTGAAATAACAGGGAGAACAGAGACAACCTCACGTCCTGAGACAGAGGCCATCCATGTCAGCGAGGCCCGCACCTGGGCAGTAACGAGCATTCAGTAACGAGCATTCAGCATGACATTACTGCCTCTTCCATGAGACCACGGGTATACTAACTGTAAAGCAGTTAATCAACACGTTCTAGTTCCAGGCTGCAGCACACGCTTGTCATGGAGATAATTCATATGAACACACTGCAGGCGGCAACACACACGTGTCATATAGATAATCCATATTAACACACTGCAGACGGCAACACACACTTGTCATGGAGATAATCCATATTAACACACGGCAGGCGGCAACACACACTGGTCATGGAGATAATCTATATGAACACACTGCAGGCGGCCACACACACTTGTCATGGAGATAATCCATATGAACACACTGCAGGCGGCAACACACAGTTGTCATGGCGATAATCCACATGAACACACTGCAGGCAAAAAGCTCACGTCACCGTCAAATGAGACAATATTCTATTGCAATTATTCAGGCCTAAACTAAAACTGGAACCCACTTTGACATCCTGTTGCTGAAGTAAACCAGATTAACCAGACTGTGGTAGAAATGGTTCTACACACCAAATGTACGTTCTGCTCAACACACCATATATGTTCTGTGTTTACAAATGAAAGTTCTATACATATATGTTCTGAATCTAGTTTGAGTAGCTAAATGCCACCCACTAACCTCCTTCAATTCATCTCTGATTCACTCTGTTCCACCACACAAAGGCTCATGACCGACACTGATAGTGTTGTGCTGAAATCCACACCCCACAACCCCCGCATATCTCTGTCAATGACACCATGGCAAATGTAAACTCAACAGGATATGAGATGTTGTGTATAACTTCACCACGAGGCAAACCACACACAGGTCTAGATATTTTTGGGACATTTAGACATGATGTGTCATTCTACCTCCTAACCTAATTAAACTAAGCACCTTTACCACAGAGGGTCTAGTTTCAGAACACATGGAGGTCGATCTCATTTCAGACTTAAGATGAGATTATTTCCCGGATATCAAAGGTCAAATGGAATGTTGTTTACAGAACCCTTTCCATTGGATAGCTGTTGTGACATAACCCTTCTCACTGTATAAGGTAGTTCATCTTACTTTCACAACGTTTAACCAAGATAGTAGTAAAGGTTTAGATGAAGACAATTGCCGGCAGGACAGAACGTCAACTGATGGAGCGACATGTAAAGACCTCTGCTAATCCAAACCACAGAGGGCAGTCAGACAGCAGTCTGACCGCCACGTAAACATCTTCCAGCCCTAAGGTCAGCCCTCAGTTTTGTAGTGATTTGTTTGATCCATAAATTCTGAGGTACCTCAAAGTTCACATCCAAACCTTTACATATCAGAGGTCGCACAACTCACTGAAGGGAACCTTGTCAGGATAAGAGAGGACCCACCTAGCCTAGTCAAAAACACCCTCTTCACCTCTCTCACACCCTCTGGGGTAGGGGGGTTGAGAATGTAACCCCTTGGAGACATAATCTTTCAAAGCCATTCGTCGAGATTTACAATACGTTAATGGTATCTCCACAGAAACACGTTTCATGGCTTTACATAGAAACAGCCAACAGGCCCTTTCACACTGTCAGCACGATTTCACACCCCATAAAGAGGTACTGCGCTGTACAATACATATTCCCATGCTGTCGCATCTTCCACAATACAATATATATCCCCCTGCAGTAGCATTTTTCATTCAGAAGCGGCTTTATAATTCACTCTACAACATGCAACTTAGTCAGAAGAATTAGCAGGAAGGTAGCACACTGCAAAACGTGCAGCTATTTACCCACTGTCATGCTAACTCACTAAGGCACAAACATCACAGTTGCTGCTTGTATACTCGGCAATGTGTTGTGAAAGCTGAGGCTTGGGGAATGCTTTAGCAGCATGGGACATCTTGGCAGGAACCCCATGTTCCCAGCTGTTGAGTTCCTTCCATCAGTATTCTGTCCAAAATGGCACCCTATTCCCACTGCATTTACTATTACGCCTATCTAGAACCGTTTTGTCATTAATAAAGTTGTTTGCTGGGGCTAGCCTACTTCCTAAAGGATATCCCTGTGAAATGCCTGGCATTCTCAAGGGAAGGGGCCAGGAAAGGGGGCCAGGGAAGGAGCCAGGGAAGGGGGCCAGGGAAGGAGCCAGTGAAGGGGGCCAGGGAAGGAGCTAGGGAAGGGGGCCAAGGAAGGGGCCAGGGAAGGAGCCAGGGAAGGGGGCCAGGGAAGGAGCCAGGGAAGGGGCCAGGGAAGGAGCCAGGGAAAGGGGTGAAACGCATTTCCTCCCAAGGTTAAAGATGGAAACGATTGGTCTTGCATTGTTGCTAATGTAAGGAAGGGAACTCTTAAGGCGCCATGGCCCACAATGCAGTCTGACCGCTGGCTGTTTTGAAATGGTAATGCTCGGCCGGCCCACGATTCGAGGGCACAGCGGGGGGTGGGAACCTTTGTCAATTCATAGCGGGGGAACCCTCTTCGTGCTCACAGGGGAAATGTTGACGGGGGTTGGGGGACGACCAGAGCAGCAAGAGGTTCAATCCTCCATCGGGTCCAAAGAGTTGTGGAGCCTCAGAGCGTGCACACAAATACACACGCACATCCACCCTAACTTCTTCACCGCCTTCAGAAAACTGGTCCGCTGTGTGTAAGAACCTTGAGATACATGGCTGCGCGGTAAGGCATTGTTAAACAGATTACGGCGTGGCTCAATGGTAACACAGTCTGCTCCGTGAATGAACCCTGTTCTTCTCCCAGAGAACACAAATGCCTGTGTGAAATGCTCTTTCTGCACAATCACACACACACACACACACAGGAAAGTCTGTGAACTCTTGGAAAGCCCGCTGGCTGGGGGAAACACACACAGCCAATCATAAGGGTGCACCTTGAAACAATCAAGTGCATCTTCTAACTAACCTTCCGTGCACATTCCTCTGGACCGTTTTTTCTCATGGTGAGCTCGTTGTTCCAACCACCCCCTCCCACACCCCCACCTCTGCACCCACCCAACCCCCACCCATCTACATGCATTCAATTCTATTGATCTCTCCCCTGAGCCTCCCCACTCTGTATATTTCATTTTCTTTCAGTATCAGAACTTCTCATCCACTCACTGAACCCACTTCACTCTCTTCTGCCTCCCCCCTCACCCCTCTCTCTCTCTCTGGACCACTGCCTCGAATCAGGGCCCCTAAATAAAAGTCCAGAGAACACCCACAAAAAATTGGTTCCCTTAATAAATCAACATTTCACTGTTGGTGTAGGACCTGTTTAAATTACAAGAGAATAAAACACTACATAGACTTATCTTAGTAATCATAATCATTTCCATGGCATTCGAACACCGGCATGTCCTAGATGTGCCACAAAGGATTGTGGGAGTCAATCAAATGTAAACTAACATGACCATGTTAGAAGACCATTGATGTGTACTGTTAAGCTTATATGCCAGAGTCTTGGACAGGGCAACTGGGTCTCCTTTTCACTTACCCTAGGAAAGAGAACTTGTGTGGTAACACCCTTAAATGCTACTGGGCCCCCCCCAACCCGTTCCTTAAAAAAAACTCCTCTCTTTGTGTCATACGCCAGAACTAGATGGCCCCTTTCTCTGTGTCCTATCTTCGACTATTTTCAAAAATGTTCATTGATGAATCCCTATCCCTCACTCTACAGACTTGATCTACACGCCTAAGAACCAAGCCTTTCCCATCACACCTGCTCTCCTGTTGAAAAGCCCCTCTGATGTCACACATGCAGGCTGGCGCTGGACACGCCCACCAATCTCTGTGACCACCCAGCGGTGTGGTGCTGCAAGAGCTTGTGATCCCACCAGAGAAATATGTCTACTCAGAGACTCAGGGTACGTTCCAAAATGGCACACTATTGCCTATGCAGGTCACTGAGGGACCTGTTCACAAGTAGTACACTATATAGGTTATATGTTGCCATTTGAGGCACACGCATAGGAGGAATTTAATACTTAACATTTAACTTCAGAGCTATGAATAATTCACCTCCTTGTAAGAGGAAGAGCACTGAGGGAGTTGATCGAGGGTACCATATTGGTTCCTGTAAATATTTAAGTGAATTAAAGTGGGCCCGGTAAAAAAGACAAAGGCTGTAAACTGCAAACCAAAGTGGCCGCAAAACAGAAGTGAGTCAAAACACTTATCGGCGCATCCCAAACGGCACCCTATTCCACATAAAGCGCCACCTTCGATCAGAGCCCCGGGGACCCCCTGGTCGCAACGAGCGTACTGGATAGAAGGTCTCCTTTGGGACGCATCAGGTGAAGTGTAACCTGAGGTCAGGACAACGACTGCTCAACCTAATCCCAGGCTGGCATGCGTCTGCCCTTCCCTTCCTCTGGTCGGTGGCGTGTAGCAGATAGGTTATCGCAGGCAGGAATGTCTGGCTGGCGATGGCAACGCGGAGGGAGGATTGGAGGGAGGAGTGGAAGAGCCAGGTCTGCAGCGTAAGAGGACACGTCAGCAGGCACAATAAGGATATATGTCCAACAAGGCCAGATACGAAATCGAGGCCTTGACCTTCATCCGCCATATCTATAACCACTATTGCCACACGGTGACCCGAATGTGTCCGTCTTGGTTTCTCATTCTCCTCAGGTGTTTCTCAACTAGTGGCCCGCGACCCAAATTTGGTTCGAAGGAGGTTTGAATTGTTTTCTTGATAGAAACACACAGCTGTCTGAATTTGAAATAAATAATAACGGTATGGCAAAATTCTGTTACTTTCTTATTTAATCACATTATTTTAAATCCAGAACTAAGTGTGTATATTTAGCATGCTATTTAGCAGATTCTGTGGTCTGTAACAACATTTTCATTAAGGATATGAGCAATATGGAATAATTGATGATGGTGGGAATGTTTATCCTTAGTTTAATAACTGTTTATGGTCAACCCAGGATAATGTAACTTATTACAAAACAGTGTAATGCAAAGCAACCTGGCTCAATTTGGGTCCTGAGGCAAAATCAGTTGATAAGATAGCAGACCTACTAGGCAACATTCATACAAGCACATTCTGTATCTTAATTTGATCATAATGATCATTGGTAAATTGTAGCTTGTAGCTTATTGTAAAAAAAGTATGCATGTTCAGCTTGAAAATGTTTGACTTAAGTGTCCATTTACTGAGAACTCATATATCAGAATTATTTTCCAGATTTTTCCAAATTGTGGTAAATGAAGATATGTCATCTGACGTCATGACAATAAACTCACACAACAAACACCCCAAGAAAGGCTACAAGTTCCACAGGCTCAGAAGTTTGAAATGGACTTCAGCCAAATAAGTGATCTACTGCTTTTAACAATGATTTAGGTTAAGACAAGTATTACATCAGTGGTTACTCTGCCCCAGGTCACTGGCCCCTAAAACTTCTGCTGAATCACCAGAAAACGACTTAATGGCTGCTTTGCACGAAAGAGCTGTGAGTTCTGGCTTTCGTAACATGGGAGGATGACAAAGGAGAAATGAGAAATAAATGAAGGAGTAAAATACCAATTTGATGGAAGTGTGTGGGTGGTTATTTTGGGTAGGCCTAATTACAGTAGACAGAGGAATTCAAACCGCACGGCCAGTCTGTTCCATAACAATTCGCCGGTTCTCTTGCCAACTGCCCTACATTCCCCAGAGAGTGTGAAGTAGACAAAAGCATTCCATTGAAGATGAGTTCCGAACCTCATACCATAGTAGGAAGTGGATCTTCCCATAAGCTCCAGTCAGTGTCTTACTGAGCGTGTTAATGGTGAATGAAAGGGACAATGCTGGACATGTTTATTTGGCTTTAGAGTTGAGCTAGAGAGAAAAAGAGAGTGAGAGAGTCCCCAGCCTCAGAAGCAGGGTTTTATGCTGATGCTGACACACACGCTCAGTTACTTCAAGGTTCTCATGAAAAGTGAAGTGTATAATTTACAAATGCAATCTAAACAACTTTTTCAAACACCTGACTTGGCAGTGGAGATATTCACGAATTATAAACTGTTTGCATGTTACAACAAGCTATTTTAGCGTACAAGGCATACTAGATAGGTCATTGCTACGACCCTCTGAGTAGAAAGGGTCAAATAAACTTTATAGAACGTCTCGTTTGTTTGTTAGTGCTCCAGTGCAAGAAAACATTGACCTTGTCTAGTCTATGCAAAACTACAGTTAATGTGCAGAAAATAAGGTCAGAACAGAAATGTACCAGGGTATCATAATAAGTGCTAACCTTAATGGATGCAATAATGTATAAGGCTTGAACATAGCAATCACTGCCGAATATTTCATTACCGAGCATCCTTTTGGACCCGTGGGCAAAGGAAAGAGACTTATTGGACAAAGCGAGATCTTACGTAAGCAGCTATTCATCTGTGCCCGAAATCCGAGCATCATTTTACAAGTTATTGTGGATTAACACACTATGCCCCACTTTCGAAAAGCGCTTCGCTTGTTACTCGCAAATAAAGTAACCGATCCTACATTCAATTCCAATTTGGTTCACATGCTTCTTATTTATGATAAATAAAAAACCTAGAGATGACCACAGAGGAGGTCTCAGCGTCAGTTGAAAGCCCAAGGCTGCCTTTTGTAACATTGTTGCAACATAGCTTGAAACTGTTAGGATACAGTGTATAACAGTTACAAGCAAATACATAATTGCAACGTTCTGCTCTCCTTCTCAATCCCTCACGGGAAAAAAAATATGACTCGATGACTGCCATTGCACTGACCTATGAAACATTGTTATATTTTGAACACAGATTCTGAAATTCTATTAAGAATTACAAAATATAATTGTTTTGTTGAAAGCTCAAAAATAAATAATCAAAAATAATTCTATACATTCATAACAGAGCATCCCTGAAAAAGTAGATTGGATGTCCTAAATATAGCCTATTGTCACTTACTTTGTACTTCATTTTGATCGCCTGCGCCTTGTCTTATCTGACTCCGGGAAACTGTGAAAATATCCGCTGATCGCGTCAATGAGAACACATCTGAATGTATCAACGAAACGTTTTCTTTGAGGTCAAACCGCCATGAACATTTGGTAAAAAGGTAAACACAACAAACTGCGAATGTTGCCTTCAATAATGCTCAGCCAGTCCACGTTTCACTGACGTTCTTCTATATATTTTTGCCTCTGCTGTATGAGAATGCGTGTACTTAGACGACAGCCTTTGAGCTCATTTACATAATGAGCTTCTCATTGGTCATATCTTCCACCGTACCCTCCCTCCAAGTGGCGGATGGTGACGTCAGATAATGTTTGGCCTGCTTAGATTTCACTTCTCCATGTTACTAACTAAAGCGAAGAAACCTATTTATAAAATGTTTCGTCAAACAAGTTAATTACAATGAATTTCATATCTGAAATGTACAGAAGGCTAGTGCAGGGTATTAGCTAGGACGAGATGCATTCCAGAATGCAATGCCAGCAGTAGTGATGCACTATCCACTAATAGTGCATCACTAATGGAAACGTATTCACAATTCAAAACGCGCACAAACGTACAAAGGGCATTTTCCATGTGCTGGTTAACAAAGGGAAACTACTATTGAAGAAACAATCCACTTCTAAAACTATACTGTCAAGACATATCAACATATCAAAGTCAAAATATTTTTAAAAGTAAAATCTATTTCAAATACTGTAGAAAAGGGGCCATGGCAATATGAAAGAAATATTTAATATTATGAGTATAATATACAGGTAATAGTGCCAATCAACAACATTAAAATATGCTGATGTACATTCATCGTGCATATAACCTCATCAGAGCATTTGTTCATGTGATCCATACCATCATAGATCAATGATGCAGTTTGAGAAGCCTTATGGTCTGGGGGTAAAAACTGTTTGTGAATCTGGAAGTGCCCTGATGCTTTGATAACGTCTACCAGACATCAGCAGTGTGAACAGACCATAGCCTGGGTGGCTGTTGTCTTTTATGATGTTCCGTACTTTCCTAAGGCATCATGTGTGGTAGATGCCTTGCACTGAGGGGAGAGGGCAACCAAAGATGCGCTCCGCTGACTTCACCACCATTTGCAGGGCTGCCATATCAGGTGCACTTGTAGAAGTTGGTCAAACTTCTTGAGTCTCCTCAGGAACTACAGGCGTTTTGGCTTGTTTTTTTCTGCAGAGTCTGCTTGCCTGGACCAGGTGAGCCCATCTTTGATGAACACACCCGAGGAACTTAAAAACAGAGACTCTCTCCACTTCAGCTCCATCGACGTGTGTGAGGGCGTGATCCCCTCAGTCCACAATCATCTCTTTAGTCTTTTACATATTGAGAAAGAGGTTATTGTCCTGGCACCATGGTCCCCTATCTCCAGGTCCCCTACCTTCTCTCTGTAAGCGGCCTCATTATTGTTGGAGATGAGACCTAGGATGCTGGTGTTGTCCACAAACTTAATGATGACGCAGGAGCTGTGTGTTAACAGGAGATTACAGGAGAGGACGCAGTACGCAGCCCTGGGGGGCCCCAATGCGCTGAGACAGTGCAGAGCAGGTGAGGTTGCCACCACCAAGGGTCAGCTTGTCAGGACTCCAGGATCTGATTGCAAAGGGAGGAGTTAAGTCCCAGGGTCCTGAGCCTAGGAACATGTTCAGCAGGCACAGAAGTGTTGAAGTGTTGAATGCTGTAGTCCACAAAACCCTTTTTAGGACATTTAGAAGATTTCTCAGGTTTTACTATCCTTATGGGGATTTGGGGTCATTTAATTGATCACACATACAAACATACACAATCCTTAACTTTAACTTGTAAGCCACATTTTTACCCACACCTTAACCCCAAACCTACAGCTAAACCACAAGCCTAACAAAGCTTTAGAAAGTCAGGAGTTTTTTCATCATGTTTCATACTTTCTTGTGATGTCAGGACATGTGGGTGAATTTCAGTTCTTAAAAGGCAGGGAAACAGGTAGACACTGCATGCTTACAAAAATTCAGTTCCTATCTAAAGTTTTTACAGGTAATTATTTTGAAACATTAGTGTAACAATTTGTTAATTTAAAAGAGTTTTTTAGTCTAGTATCAGTACCCTCTGCTTTAAGTCTTGATATGGAGAGGGACTTTAAACCAGAACCCTCATCATAACTTATCTTTTCCTGGGTAGACACACCACGGACCCTAACCTTGATAACTCTGTTTTGTTTTCCCACCCAGTAAGTTAAAGAACCCATATCTTATGACAAGCAAAAAGCAAAAAAAAAATGTTTACTACTTAAAGTTTAACACATAAAGTTCTAAACCACTTACCCAATGTTGCGTGTTCAGTTTGCTAGTGCATGGATGAGACTATCTATAAATATATTTGCACAGCCTACAGTTAGTGAAGAGAGGTGTGAGCAACTCCCTGGTTAGCCTCTCTCTGTTCGGTGAAATATACCCCAGAGGAAGGCCTACCATTCAACATCCTGTGTGCACGGGTGTGGGTGTTTTGTGAGTGTGTGTGTGTGGTGTGTGTGTGTGGTCAGACACACACAGCACTGTTCAGCAGTCTTACAGAAATGCGGAAGAAGAGTTTATGTTAAGATATTGGAGTTTCTATGTGGTATGGATGAGGATCTTTAGAACTTTTTATAACCTTACTGTGACTAGTTGTCCCCTAGAGTGATGTCATTGAAGGACTAAACCTCTGTCTTCTTATTATGACATTGCCGGTTTGACTTGGTCGAATGTTAGCTCTTGCCGTAGAGATCTGCCATTCATAAAATGTCCAATGACAACAAACATCAATATTTTAGTTGCACGCAATATCTCAATTGGGCCATTGTTAGCCCGGGGGACAACAGTCTTTCTATTGCTTTGGTGATCTCAGTAGTCGTTTCATTGTCTAGCTGTCTGCTATCACAGGATGACTTGAAAGATGGAGAAAATATCTCAGATTTTCTCCTTCTAGTGGTCATTTCCGAATCCAAACTCTCTAATTAATGGCTGCTTATTTATCACAGCCACAGGATCAGAGACACTCATTGTCTGTAATGCCCAGTCATATCCTCTATTTGAAAACGTCTCATGGAAACAATCACAACACATGTTCGTGCTGCATTCACCATGTCCAGCTGGAGACCGTTCTCTGTGGCCACAATGGTCTGCTCCCCTTCGTATAGGATAACGGCATGTGATTGTGTCTAGTACATGCACCTGTTTTCTATGAAAAACACAAGCCTTGTTTCCCTCTGTTTTTCATTCACAACTTTGAAAAAACCAGTTTGTTTATTTCTTTTTGCACAAACTTCAGCAAAAAAATGTACGGAGTGTCAGAGAAGCCGCTGAGCATCGGTGGACCTCTGTGGAAATGTTTGCAAGAAGATGACATTAGCATGTCAGATGAAAATGATAAGGACCAGCATGGAGCTCCTGCCATTTTGTTCTCAGCTGGATTGTGTACCCAACCAGTCTATTTGAAGTGTCTGCAGACCATCCAATTGATCAACGGCAAGATACGGCTTACTGTTAGCATTCAGGCCCACAGTGGTCCTTGACCTGGATCCCCATGACAACATTTCACCATGGCTGCAAGCTAGCTCTACAGTAGAGGCAAGGCACAGAACTTACAAGCCTGATTCCAGAACTCTCTAGCCATTTCCGTTGCTTTGTCATCGGTCCAAACAATGACAGCACTGAATCCTTGTCAAACCATCATAATATATTGCAAGACTCCAGGCTACACAGTTACCAGTATTGCACCACCTCTATTTCAGCACGGTCAAAAGTAGCCATACAAATAGCCTTGTAATGAAAATCGAGCAATCACTCGACCCGTTTGAGGGTATGTGTGTGGTGTATTGGAGAGCCTGTAGGGCTGTGAGCTATTATCAGACCAGATGTACCATACGTCTTCCACATCGTTCACAAGGTCCAGTGAGGCAAGGCCCAAGTTGAAGGAAAAACGTTTCCCTGTATGTGAAATGGAAAGACGGAAGATGTAGGCCGGAACTCTGTGCGGTGTACCCTGACAACAGGCTGTCTGTGCTGGGGAGAGATGGTAGACTTGGCCCCTTGTGAATATCAGGCCATTGTGTGGATAAGGAGCTTTCACCCTCTCCACAACAACCCCAGGGAATGTAATATGTCTCCCTCCTTAGCCCCTCCTCTTTGCCCATCTATCTACAGCCCAGATTGGAGGAGGGTCTGAAATGACAACATATTCACTATATACTACACTATTTTCACAGTGTTATACAAGTAATATTGCGCCATATTTTGAATAAGGTGCTTGAATAAGAAGTTACAGACAGGCCAAATACAAGGCCCCGTTTATCCTTCTGTTCTTTGGGTCATTTTTGAATTTACATCAAATACATCACCTTCCTGTTCAAAGGGGCACAGACAGAGCCCCCAGCTGAGGTAAATAAGGTTATTTAGAGAATATCATAAAGGATCATGGTTAAATCTAGGCTGGAATGTCTATGCTATGTCCCCCATGGGTTTAGTCCAAAAAACAGCACTACATCTTCTATATGGGTGCCATTTCAATGTGCCCAGCTTGGTACACTTGAGACAGTGGAAAGCTGAAAACATGTGGTCTGTAGTTACAAAGCAGGGACCAGTTTATCCTCTGTCCACCAAAGCTGTTGAATTAACATATTGTTTCAGCTACAATCCACTCCGATGTGAATATGGGTTAATGACTGAGAATCAGGATAAATATTGAATCACGAGCTTAAAATGGTCCGGTTGACAACAACTGTTTTAAATCAATAGCTTTAACAAAAGTTTCGCAAATGGACAGCCCTTTCATCTTCTGGACCCAAATAACAACCTTGCATTGTCATCTGGCATCTTCTCCTTCTCCTCCTGATGTACACAGGCCCTAGGGTAAACAATCTCGCCATTTAATGACGAATAATAAGACAAAGTACCTTGACAGGGCTCTGGCTAAGTATCTTGGATTTATGTAATGGAATTCTCTCAGCGTCATTAGCTGAATGACTTCTGAATCATTAGTGTGAAAACCCACGGGCCCAACCCAGAACCTGTGGAGCACCAGTAACGGGCCCAAGTGAATGTTTCATTTAGATCCATTGTCCAAACTATAACTCAACGAGAAGAATAGATCTATTGTTCCGGGCTAATGGATCGTCTTCGTCTGGCTGTTCAGACTGAGGTGATATAAATGATACACAACCGCCCTAAACAAGGTCATAAAACCCGTCTGAGAATTGGGATTGTGCTCGATGAAATCAACATTCAGCATTTTATTTCATTTAAACATTTTTTTTTTTTTTTACAATTCTAAGGCAAGCTTTTATGAGGTTTTATAGTGCCTACATTCAGGTTTAGTTTTCTCCCCCATAAATTTCTTACCAAGACTTTCATTGTACATTATTCTGATTCTGACACAGCGTGGCCCCCAGTGAGTCATTTGTTTCTGTATAAGTTTTCTAGTTCGGAGCCAGCTGTTCATCATCCTGTCTGCAGCCTCAGCTAGCCATTGCAGAGCCATACTTCAGTGTCCGCTTGTGTTTTACAATCTTAAGTATTCATCCCTCATACATATCTGAACGTGTTACGATTAAGGTTAGAATTGCGCTCTAGCTCAAGAGGACAGAATTGTAATTCTGAACAGCATCTTTGATCATGCTAGTGCATCTAGATACCGTTCACCACCTTGACAGACCTCTCAAGCCCATCTCAGCCATTCATTCAGTCCACTGAACACAACAACTAGGCCGTTGTACAGCTGAACGTCTCCACACAATTACTGGAATGCCTTTCACACAAACCTTACCTGCCCTACAGCACAGGAATATGCTGTGATCAGAGCTGCATCCCAAGTGGCACTCTATTCCCTAGTGCACTACCAGTGGCTAGTCTGCCATTTGGGTCAGACACAAGGTGCCCAAAGGTATTCAAGTAGAGTGCGTTGAGCTAGCAGAGGCTCAGTGACTGATGAGACAAGAGAACGTGTTGACAGTTACATTTTCACGAGCAAAGCATTTCTTTTTTTTCATTAGGGGGGAGGGGGGGGGGGGCACTAACAGCCTTGTACGGTACCATGACAGACTGTTGACGGGAGGGACCCTCGGCGGGTGATGAGGTAAGGGGATCATGGTTGGGAGGTGGGTAGGGTGAGGGGTGAGGATGGTGGGCAATGTTTTAAATCCTGCCACTGTTGAGACGACAAGTGTGTTATTCCGTGTGTGTGTGATAATGTGTTCGAGTGTCGACAAAGAGGGTACTGTACATGAATGGGCGATGGCAATTCTGTCCGATCAGGTTCCCAAATGTTTAAAAACAGCACACGCTAAAAGCCCTCTGGAGGTGTGCTTAGTCACAACCACTTCACTGCTCATTCAGTCCTGGCTTCCCACTATACAGATTTCTTTATTCCTTCTACTTTTCGCCAGTCCAAGTCTGCCAATGAATTCCTCCTCGGGATGTGTGACAGGCCCAGTGCAACGTGGCCCGCAGCCACTTTCAGAGGCGGACAAAGCTTTGAAATGAAGCCACGAGAGAAAACATTGTGGTTTTGGCCGGCCCGTTCTAGTTATTTATGGACAGAATCCATCCATCTTTTGTGTTTTGGTGCGTCTAGGATCTCAGGGGCTATAAATGAATGATCCCTCCCGTAGAGTCTGGATGAACAGGGACTCGGATGATAGCGCTGCTGGCGCTCAAAACAAACACACACACAGACAAAGAAACCTTCAAACTGACCTTCATTTCTGCCTTGTCCGGTCTTTCTGTTGTCATATACTCTATAGCCCTTATACAAAGACCCGAGACAAATGAAGTAGGCAGGAAAAAAAAGCAACAAATGTTTTCCAATTGCCTTTGATTTCTGTACTGTGCTACTTTAGCCAGTGATGCACTGTACAATGAGGAGCCAGTATGTCTTGACCCCCAGGAGAAGCCAAGTCTATGCGTGAGGGCCTCCAAATCCATCCCACCTGGTCCAAACGGACAGAAGGTCTCCTGTGGCACGGTAGCCACTGAACATGTTAGCGATGGTTGCGGGAAGGAATGTGTCACGGGTGCCTGCCTCGTATGGGGCTGCGTAGCCGCTGACCAATCAGAGCGCCCGCGGCCCAAACACAACGGATACGCGAGTGTCGGGACAGAACCTTGGAGCGGTGGAAGGGGGGTGGGGGGGTGGGGGGGGGGTGGGGGGTCGCGTGGTCCGATGAGAACCGTTCTCTTTTACTCTCACGTGGACCGGAGAAGAGATGGCACCAGGATGCACCGTGTGTGGGGAGACCAGCCACTGGAGGGGGTGTGACGCTCTGGGCCACGTTCTGCTGGGAGGCCCAGGGTCATTTGGGCATCTGTACGACACGGGCCACCTACCTTATCATCATCGCAGACCAGGTTCGCCCCTTCACGGGGATAGTATTCCCCGATGGCAGTGGCCACGTGTACCAGGATTACACAGCCTGTCACACCGTTGGTTATGGTTTGAGGGACACGGTGAAGAATTCAAGGCGCCTCGGCCTCCGAATTCCCCTCAATCTGATTGGGCATCCGTCCGATGGGCTGGACCAACAGGTCCCACCCACCTTGCGACAGGACTTGAAGGATCTGCTGCTAATGTCTTGGTGCCAGATACCACAGGACACCTTCAAGGGTCTTGTAGAGTCCGTGCCCCGGCGGGTCGGCGATGTTCTGAAGGCGCACAGAAGACCAACAGCAGATAATATGCTGTCTTATCACTGTAACAGTGAGCCATTTAGGACCCACCCCGCCAATCACTGCAATTCGTACCTGCTTCTGTTCTGACTGGGGGTCTGGTTGGAAGAAATAGGTCTGACTGGTTTCCTGCTCCGGTGACACTTCTGAATGGAAAGTTCTTAATGTACTCATTGGGTGTTGTCTGTAATATTCAAAAACCAGGCCAAATGCCATTTTCTCTGGTCAGAGTGAAGCTTTGATTACACTGACACCTCAGTTAGCATTCCACTGATTCCTTTTTTAAGAAATCATATACGCTATTCCAGTAAAAGGAAACCAATATAAGATTTGTGTGACTGTGTCAACGAAGCCAGGGTAGTGCACTAAATCTACTGAGTCAATGCAGTTAGGATAGTGCACTAAATCCGCTGTGTAAATGCAGCCAGCGTAAGACACTAAATGTGCCATTGGGGATTCAAGGCAGGATGACTATTGCTCAAAACTGTCTCTGAAATCAAAGCTGAAAACCAACCGAGGCCTCTTGGGAAAGAGACTCTATGACTGTTATGTTTTTTGTGTGTTGTTGTTGTGGTTTGACAATGGTCAAGCCATGTCTCAGCCCTGTTGTTTGTGTGTTTAGCGAGGAGACGGTGGTGAAAGGAAAATCTCTGCCCTGAGTTCACTGAGGAAATGTAATGTAAAAACAAAAAGGTGACATCAACCTTCCAGTTGTGGGAGTTGACTCTATCTCTTCCTAATTCCTCTACCCTAAAAACCCCTAAGACAAAAAACACTTTTCGCTAACAGGGACCTCATAGGAACATTCTTGTCATGTTTTTGTCATCTGAACGGGTATGGGTAGGTTTTTCTTCTGATCCAATGGGTCTGATAAAATATCAGAAGTTTTGTTTGCAAATTGGGTAACAGGTTAAAGTTGACATTTCTTAATCAGACATTAACCAACATTAATGTCATGTCTTTCTTTCACTATACAATAAATATCACTTCTCTTAATTTGCCTTGTGTGGCCATATTGGTTCTTATTCACTCCCATTTTTTTACTGTCTATCCAAAAAATTCATGAGGGTACCAAATAGCACCCTATTCCCTTTATAGTGAAATTCTTTTGATTAGCAACAATACATTTTCAGATAGGGTGCCATAAGAGGCCCTAAAGTCATATTTTATCCTAATCCACATCAAGATGCTGTACTCTGACATTTACAATGGACTTTCCAGAATCTGTTCTTGGACTCTAGACTAATGCTCTGGAGTTGAAGAAATGTTCCAAGAAACAAACGCCTTAGAATGTGCCAAAGCTTACAGCAGACAAAAAACATTGGGAAAAGAATTTCTATCCGACTTTGTGCCAGGAATAAACCAACCATTTGGTTTTGCTATTGAGTATTTCTGACCAGTGGAACTGTATATGTTTATACTTGTATGTTTCTGGCCATGAGGAATCAGCTTGGAGGGATTCCATTTCCGAAATCACTTTATATTACTTAATCACTGACACATAATAGTAGGATGTTTCAGCCAGAGCTTCGGGTTTGATTCTGGGAAGCAATTCTTAGCAACAATAATACTTATTCATATCAAATGTACTCGTTTCAAAATCAGGAACACATTAAACCATATTCACTACCTTGACTTTTTGTTGCTCCTTATAAAGTATGCTCCATTTCTATGTATCATGGCAAGACAGTGCATCAGTAGCACTGCTGATCTAGGATCAGCCCACTAGTACTAATGTAATAAATCCCCCCTACTCCTAGTCTACCGAAGACAGGCCTGGATTGGTTTGATCCCAGTGTAAAACAGTAGCAAAAAGAGTCTCTGGGCCTGGAGCATCTGCTCTTCATTAATAACATGTAGAGAGCACAGACCAGTCGCCACTCAAAACGCCAGCATGGGCTGAACCCATTCCACAGCGCATAGCGAGTTACTCTGTACACGGCTAGCTAGCAGGGATCCAGACGGTATTCCAAATGACACCCTATTCCATGTATAGTGTGCTATATTGACCAGTGGGTCATAAGGCCCTGGTCAAAAGTAACAGACTATAAAGGGAGTCGGTTGCATTTTGGAATGAATCCCTGCCAGGTTGTAGTCACATGCCTTGAGTTGATGATCGCTATAGCAACTCCATCACTTAGGCCAGCAACTAACAAACACACACATACTGTACGCACACACTTAGACACACACTTTCTCTCCACAAAATGTTCCATTTTGACTTCAACCTGATTCTGTACAAACAACCCGGAGGGCTACATTGTTGGACTCCATTGGACTCTTTTACTGGATAAGCCAAAACAGAACAAAAATATGGATTTATTTTTCTGCATTTTAGGAATATCTCCATGATAACAGCCCTATGGGAAGGATCTTTATGATTTGTGGATTCAGACAGGAGGCCCCGGGCAATGTTCTGTAGTTATTTAATTGTGTTTTCACATCTGTCAGGACATTCAGTCTGCATGTGACGTTTTCTGCATGGTTTGCAAATTACTCCCTATGTTTAGTATTGAACAAAAACCTGGGAAACCTTTGAAATTGAAGCTCATCTCTGCTTCTGCTTGCCTTAGTCAGCTATTCAGACCGATGGATGCAATCCCCAGTTTATAGAAAGAAGCTGTGTCCTGATTTGACCCATCTTTGCCAAGAGGGACACAGACAATTATTAGTACATAGGTTTATCGGTATCTATGCATACTACTTCTGCCAGGCCATTCTTATTGGCTTGAAAGCCATTCTAGAGTGTGAGACTGCTTCGTTTAAACAATGCAAGGGTTTCCCAAAACTATAGGCCTCTAGATACACACCCAATTCACTAAGTCCAAAACTGGTTTAATCAGAATCCATGAGTGAAGTCTCCTTCTCTTGTCTTCAAACATTCAAGTCAGTAAATAGTATACCGGCTGTATTCAAAATCATCACCTTTAAGCTGTACAGGATGTAGGTAGGATTTCATTCCCTTTTATTTATCTTCTGGTGAATGGACAAAAACAACATGTGTGTGTCCTAAATGCTACCATATTCCCTTTATAGCACACACATTGTAGCCTAGTATTGGATAACATTCGGATGGATGAATGCAGTGTGTGCAGCCCAGACTGCAGCATATGGAGACAACGTCTGAATCAAATATATTCCAGCTTCTGTCCAGTGGCCGCTCAGCTTGTCTGTAGGATCTCAGAAATAGATAAAAGTGGCCATCAATAAAGAGCTGAAAATGGAGTCAGGGCTGCTCTCTTCTTAAGAAGACTTCACCGATTGGCTCCAAGCAATCCAGACTAAACCGATTGGCTCCAAGCTATCCAGACTAAATCGATTGGCTCCAAGCCATCCAGACTTGCCCAGGTGAGGAACAGGGCTGTATGGTTGTTGTCGCTAAGCAGATTCAGAGCAGTATTGACAGGGGAACAGTTCATAGTGATCGTTCCACTGAGGGATGTCTTCCTGCTTTTTCTTGCTCATTTCTCCTGCGTTTGGGGCTCAGCCTGGCTCCGTCAATGTCTAGCCTGGATGTTCCCTCATTATTCTCCCACAGACATGGGGAAATCTCCCAGCCTGTCATGCCCTGGCTGCGAGCCCCTGGCCATTTCAGGGCAAGACTTTTTGTGAGGCCTCTAGCCCTCTTCATGCCATTGTGGGCTCCCCAGTCAGAGCAGCTGCATTCAGTTGACTCTGATTGGGGAGCCTACTTAGGTTCATTTTCTAGCCACACCCGGTGTGTTTTATTGTTTGTGTTTGATCTCGCAACAGCTCACGGTTTGTCCTTTGTTTAACTCCCATTTAAGTGAATGCTCTACATGTTTTTTGTATATCGTTTTGTGTTAGTTTAGCACCTTTAATTTTCCGGTTACTGTTCGTGTAGAGTTTGTCTTGTTGTTTGGGATTAAATCACCTTTACTTTACAAAATGTCCGCTTTTGGTTCCGCCGCACTACAACCCCGTGACAGAATAAACCACCATAAGGAACCAGCGGCATTCGACGGGCAGCGTTGGGGGAGAGAGCAGTACACCTGGTTGGGGGACTGGGGATCTGACTCTCTCTCCTCTGACGATTCAGGGGCTGAATATGAGGACTGGGATCTTCCATATGATGATCCAGGCTGGGGTGTCAGCAGGGGGTGGAGAAGTCCACCTTT
>JACXGK010009764.1:0-19271 GCA_016801125.1 Novumbra hubbsi
TTGTTACAAAGATGTTTGAACAGTTTTCAGGACAGTGGTCCTCTGGTTGTTGAAGCATCAGATCAGTAACCAAACATTGCTATATTAAATTCCTAACCTGGCAAAGTAAAACAATATTTTGTTCTGTCCCTGAGATAATAGCTCCTAGCCAGTTGCTGAAAATGTAAATGAGTAAAAAAGAAATTATGTAGAAATGTGCCAATTGAACAATATTGAGGACCGGGCATTTTCTCCTGTGATGACAATACTATTATAAACAAAATGCTCTTTGCAGTTTAATGGATGCAAAGCAAACCCATCATCGATAGCTTTTCATACAGCGGGACAAAAATCTAATTTGACTGAGGGCCGTGGGCCGAAATCAAAGGTCTCCCTAGTTTGGGCACCCCTCGTCTAGATGTTCACAAACTGCTTTGCTTTGTTTCACTAATCCATTTCCCATAACCCTTTGATTGTGATTTCTACAATATTTGTTGATGGCTGGATAGATTATGTGACATTTGAAAGCCCCCCTCTCAGATGTCAGTAGCACCCCAAGCACTGTAATTCTCTCCCTCCCCTGTCATGGTATCCTCTCCCTCTTCTATCCAGTCATGTTATCTTCTCCTGTTATCCTCTCCTATAATGTTGTCTTCCCCCTTCCTTGTCCTGTTCTTCTTTCTTCTATTAATCCATTATTTACCTTTCATGTTCTCTGTTAATCCTGTCTTCACTTGTTCTCCTGTCCTCTGTTAATCCTGTCTTCACCTTTCCTGTTCTCTGTTAATCCTGTCTTCACCTGTTCTCCTTTCCTCTGTTAATCCTCTCATCACCTGTTCTCCTTTCTTCTGTTAATCTAGTCTTTACCTTTCCTGTTCTCTGTTAATCCTGTCTTCACTTGTTCTCCTGTTCTCTGTTAATCCTGTCTTCACTTGTTCGTTTCTGTTAATCCTCTCTCCACCTTTCCTGTTCTCTGTTAATCCTGTCTCCTTCTTTCCTGTTCTCTGTTAATCCTGTCTCCACCTTTCCTGTCGTCTGTTAATCCTCTCTTCACTTGTTCTCCTGTCCTCTGTTAATCCTCTCTTCACCCCACAACCACACAATCTCACCCCAACACCCCAACTTGCTTTTGAAAATCCATAATTTAATGAGTTTATGTCGTCAATTTGATGAATTTTATTAATTTGTACTTGTTGGGGCTGCGGATGAATGAAAATATACAATATAACCCCCATCCCAGAGAGAGAAGAAAACAGACTGTTATGACGACAGAATTGGCAATCAAAATTTGTTTGCTAATTGAATGTCTACTTTTACTAATGATGACATTTTAAGGTCCTTGACATAGGAATATGCATTTTATTAATTAATGAAAGCGGGATTCCAATGGTTTTTTAAATGCTCTGCCTGTATGTTTTCAGTCATTGTAATGTTTGCTGAATATTGTGCAAGAATCTCAGCTATGACTTTACTTATAGATCCCCCTCCCTTCCTTACATAACAATACATTTCCTTCACTATAACCAAAACACATTGGGTTAGTTTCGCAGTTAGTTCAACAGAAAACTAAAATAAGATTAATTTGTGTAAACTGAATGTAAAATAAGTGCAATAAAATGGTCTTGTTTAAAAAATACTGTTGTTGCATGCTCCTTGGGGTTTCAGGCTGGGTGTTTTTGTAAAAGCACTTTGTTACAACTGCGGATGTTGATCTATTTAAAGACGAGGTGTCCGGCCAGGCTCCAGGATGATATCACTTAAGGGGCATGTTTTATAAATTGAGGGGGGGGGCTTTGCTGGCCTTCAAGTGGTCATTGAGGAATTGACAGCAGAATGACAGTTCCGAGTTTGGTCACACTTGTTGTGGTATAATGAAGAAATGTTATTGAAAGAGTTACAGATCATTAGGTAGTTATAAGACAGCCACAGTTTCAATACCATTAGTTAGTTATAGGACAGACACAGTTACATACCATTAGTTAGTTATAGGACAGACACAGTTACATACCATTAGATTGTTATAGGACAGACACAGTTAAATACCATCAGTTAGTTATAGGACAGACACAGTTAAATACCATTAGTTAGTTATAGGACAGACACAGTTAAATACCATTAGATTGTTATAGGACAGACACAGTTAAATACCATTAGATTGTTATAGGACAGACACAGTTAAATACCATTAGATTGTTATAGGACAGACTTGGCCATTAGGCCTCTATCCTCTCCCACCCTTTCTGTCCCACCAAACCCTCATTTTAACTGTGAGTGACCACAACTACTGTCCCTCCCCAGTGTATTTAAGCATTCTAAGTCTGTCTTCTCTCCTTTCTGCTCTTTTGAATAATTGCATATCTACTTTCAAGATAACCGAGACAGAGACTACAGAGTATCACATAGTGTCCATGCACACACACACACACACACAGTCACACACACACACACATAGACCCATTTGTTATGAGTGATGGTGCTGCCACGGCTGACATTTTAGAGACCTAGTATAGCAGGTTTACAGTCTTATCTCCAGGACCTCTGATGCTTATTAAGACTAGAATTGAATTCCACTTCATTCCACTTCCACTTGCATCTACCTCTCCCACTGCTTGATGGAATTTTCATTGTTCTTGTATATTTAATTTAATTTGAATAGCCTGGTAAGTCTTGATTCTTATCGACGAAAAAACATACCTACGTTTTAAAAATATGTAGATCTAACATTGGTATAGGTAGATCTAGCATTGGTATAGGTAGATCTAACATTGGTAGAGGTAGATCTAACATTGGTACAGGTAGATCTAACATTGGTACAGGTAGATCTAACATTGGTGCAGGTAGGTCTAACATTGGTATAGGTAGATCTAACATTGGTACTGGTAGATCTAACATTGGTTTAGGTAGATCTAACATTGGTATAGGTAGATCTAAAATTGGTGCAGGTAGGTCTAACATTGGTACAGGTAGATCTAACATTGGTACAGGTAGATCTAACATTGGTACAGGTAGATCTAACATTGGTATAGGTAGATCTAACATAACAAACTTCTTGGTCCATTTAATTTTTTTTCTTTAAATAGTTGTACTACTGGTCAACTTCATTCCTGCGACGCAATGAACCTACAAAGCTGTCCCGAAGTCAGACTACAAGTATTGATAGAATGATCACTCTTCTCTAAGTCTCAAAATCTAGGTTTTTATTATCTCAAAATTGCTACTCTGTTAAAAATTGAGTATGATGACAAGCTGGCAAATTAGTTTTTTAATAAAAAACATGTTTCAGAAAAAAACCCACCTGGATAACTAGTTCTTTTAAAGAAACAAATAATTTCTGTCATATCGGAATAGACCTCTAGTTAATAGCATTTTCATCAGATTTAGATTACATACTGTTTCTGTAACTTAGTTAGTTTTAGATCAGGGCATAGTCCTATTACTGTAACTGCATTTGTTTTAGATCAGGGCATAGTACTATTACTGTAACTGCATTTGTTTTAGATCAAGGCATAGTAATATTACTGTAACTGCATTGGTTTTAGATCAGGGCATAGTCCTATTACTGTAACTGCATTTGTTTTAGATCAGTGCACAGTACTATTTCTGTAACTTAGTTAGTTTTAGATTAGGGCATAGTCCTATTGTTGTAATTGCATTCGTTTTAGATCAGGGCATAGTACTATTACTGTAACTTAGTTAGTTTTAGATCAGAGCATAGTACTATTACTGTAACTTAGTTAGTTTTAGATCAGGGCATAGTACTATTACTGTAACTGCATTTGTTTTAGATCAGTGCATTGTACTATTACTGTAACTTAGTTCGTTTTAGATCAGGGCATAGTACTATTACTGTAACTGCTTTATTTTTAGATCAGAGCATAGTACTATTACTGTAACTTAGTTAGTTTTAGATCAGGGCATAGTACTATTACTGTAACTGCTTTATTTTTAGATCAGAGCATAGTACTATTACTGTAACTGTATTCGTTTTAGATCAGGGCATAGTACTATTACTGTAACTGCATTAGTTTTTTATAAGGGCATAGCACTATAACTATAACTGCATTACTTTTAGATCTGGATTAGTTGTCGTAACATAGCCTTAAATTAGAAATCACTTTAAGTTGCTTCACTTCTGGACCCGTCAAATGCTTTTGATACAGTTTAACCTTCTTTCTTGCTACAGAAACTCACCTCATTCATCCTGGCCTTGGACACTTGCTTGTGGTTTGAGAATTATCTTAGTTGTGTTACTTATTATGGCTGCTCGGGGTGCTGATTTCCAATGAAATCTCCTGTTGTGTTACTTATTTTGGAAGCTCAGGATGCTGATTTCCAATGAGATCTCCTGTTGTGTTACTTATTATGGTGCTCAGGGTGCTGTTTACCCTTGAGTTATTTTGTTGTGTTACTTATTATGGCAGCTCTGGTGGCTGTTTAGCCGTGAGATCTCCTGTTGTGTTACTTATTATGGCAGCTCTGGTGGCTGTTTAGCCGTGAGATCTCCTGTTGTGTTACCTATTATGGCTGCTCTGGGTGCTATTTACCAGTGAGATCCCGGGTTGTGATATTTACTAAGGTTGCACTGGGTGCTGTTTACCAGTGAGATCCTTTGTTGTGTGTTCAGTTGTAATTACAACAGCCAGACGAAGAAGCTCTTTTTAAATCAACAGTTGTCTCAAAGTGCTTTTACAAAACACCTAGCCTGAAATCCCAAGGAGCAAGCAAAAACATTGTTGAAGAACAGTGGCTAGAAAAAACTCCCTAAGGGGGACAAATTTGAGGAAGAAACCTAGAGAGGAACCAGGCTCGGGGGTAAAGTACTGATGAAAAGCCCCTTTAAGAATAAATACAAATATGATGAGAACTTGTTTATATTCTCAGAGGTTGGTGCACTGTATTCTTTTATGTTGACATTACTTATTGGAATAGTCCCTCTGTCTAACATAGGACATTGGGCTCAGATACGTTTCCTGTTAATATATTATACACTTCCATCAGGAAGGGATAATTTTAACCAGAGAAAAGAGATTCACTCTCATTGACCTGTTATCTAATGAATACCAGTGTCACCGCTGAACAAACAAGTGTGACTTTATAATAGAAAAACCCCAATTACCACAAATTAATCTATTAACACAATTTAATAACCTTAATCAGCGGAACTAAAAAGATGAAATGTGTGGATTAAGGAAACCATATTACTTTGATGCGACAGTGAGAAAACAACAATTAAACATAATCATGCCAGCTTAGTGTAAACTGCTTCATCCCAACCAGAAAGGGCATGTATTGTGTATAAATGAGATAAAACCCTTTAAACAATCTCTTGAGATACAAACAATAACATTTCCTAAGCCCAGAGACTGTTTGGTTTGTATTCTGTACGTGTATGTTGGAGCAAAGCAGGATCATATTTAAATACTCAAAGAGGTCATGAAGGAAGCTGGCATATGTAATTCTGATGAGGAAACATTTGTGTTGCTGAAAGAAGACTGCTGTTTATCCTATCAGCACATGAATAGATCAATAATAAATATGTTGTGAATATTTATTTGGTTAACCTGTATAGATATGGAAGGAATAGATTGGTGGAAAGGGACATTATTATTTTAACTTTTATAGATCTGGAATGAATAGATACGGGTAAAAGTCAAGGGACGTTATTCTATTCCAACATCACTGTAGCACATGGCTTTGTTAACATAATGTTAATTTGGCTTTAATTGCTTCTACTATTCTCACTCCCATATGTAGGGCAATTCCTGATACCTTGCCAATCTCCTCCACGATAGATGGTTTATCTGCCAATATCCAAAAACACATAAAGGAACGCTCTGTAAAACAGGCTGTAAAATAACAGGAATCCACACACACAAATCCATTGTGTTTTGGGTGTTAGAGATCCAGTAAAATGTAATGTCACTAATACACAAAGACAACTGAAGAAATGTGTGCGGTGTTGTTGTCAAGCTCGTTGTTGTTACAACTAATAAGCAGCTTCCTTCCTCCCATTAATGCACTCCCCTTTCATTCTCCATCTCCTTGTTTTAAATAACCAGAAAGTTGGTGATGTCATATTCTTCTGTGCCAAGGAAATCTCCGGGGAACAGCATGGCCGCTTCCAAACCAGCGTCATTTTAAAATCTGAATGGAGGTTTGTTTAAGACAGACTGCAGTGCTTATGTGTTGAACCATGCTGGCAGAACCCAGCAGAACATGGCCCAAAGGTCAGCATGGTTCAATATGAACAACCATGTTAATGCTGGATATACCCCAATCAGCGGGTGCATGGCCGTATCCAACATTGAGGATACTGAGGTCAAGCCGGCAGAGGAAGTGTGATGCTTTGGGCCATGTTCTGCTGGGAACCTCTGGGCCATGTTCTGCTGGGAACCTTTGGGCCATGTTCTGCTGGGAACCTTTGGGCCATGTTCTGCTGGGAACCTCTGGGCCATGTTCTGCTGGGAACCTTTGGGCCATGTTCTGCTGGGAACCTCTGGGCCATGTTCTGCTGGGAACCTCTGGGCCATGTTCTGCTGGGAACCTTTGGGCCATGTTCTGCTGGGAACCTTTGGGCCATGTTCTGCTGGGAACCTCTGGGCCATGTTCTGCTGGGAACCTCTGGGCCATGTTCTGCTGGGAACCTCTGGGCCATGTTCTGCTGGGAACCTCTGGGCCATGTTCTGCTGGGAACCTCTGGGCCATGTTCTGCTGGGAACCTCTGGGCCCTGACATTCATGTGGGTGTTACTTGGACACATGCCACCTACCTATGCATTGTTGTAGACCATGTAACCCTTTCATGGAAATGACATTGGTCTCTTTCAGCAGGATAATGTGCCCTGCCACCAAGCAAAACATGGTTCAGGAATGGTTTTGAGGAACACAACAACGAGTTCAAGATGTTGACTTGGCCTCTAAATTCCCCAGATCTCAGTCCAATCAAGCATCTGTGGGATGTGCTAGACAAAAAAATCATATTTATGAAGACCCCCCACCTCGCAACTTACAGTACTTAAAAAATATCTGCTGCTAATGTCTTGGTGTCAGATACCACAGCACACCTTCAGAGGTCTGGTGGAGTCTATACCTCCATGGGTCAGGGATTTTTTAGTCCCAGATACCACAGCACACCTTTAGAGGTCTAGTGGAGTCCATACCTCCATGGGTCAGGGATTTTTTAGTCCCAGATACCACAGCACACCTTTAGAGGTCTAGTGGAGTCCATACCTCCATGGGTCAGGGATGTTTTAGTCCCAGATACCACAGCACACCTTTAGAGGTCTAGTGGAGTCCATACCTCGATGGGTCAAGGCTGTCTTGGTGCCAGATACCACAGCACACCCTCAGAGGTCTAGTGGAGTCCATACTTCCATGGGTCAGGGCTGTTTTGGTGGCAAAAGGTGGACCTACACAATATTAGGCAGGTGGTCATAATGTTATGGCTGATCGGTGCATATTACTGTATAGTACTGTACATTACTGTATAGTACTGTATATTACTGTATAGTACTGTATAGTACTGTATAGTAATATATAGTGCTGTATATTACTGTATACTGTATTTAGAGACATTGTTCCAAAACACACCATGAAATCATCCAAAATAATGTTTACATTTCGTTATTTCTTTAAATTCATGTTTTGCCAAAAGGAATCAAAACAAATGATAACCCTTAATTGTGACCTACATTAGTTTTGAATTGGAAATTGGTTGAATATTCCTATATTCAACTGTTGAGCAATTTAAACGTTTGTCTTTCTTCTACCAAAGGTTCTAATGTCCAGAGTGTATACAAACACTACACTGGTGAACATATTAGTTCTGCAGCCCAGTTATGACTTTCATTATTAGACTTTTATTAAACTACTTGAACTTTTTAAACAGTTAAAAAAGTGGTCTGGAGCTATTCAGCCAAGCCTTTCCTTGTCAAGCTTGTTAAACTGTCTCCCCTGTCCCAGAGGTGATAGAGTCAATGTGGAGGTTTAATTGCTCTATTTCTATTGAGAATATTCAGCTTACCAAGACAATTAAAATTAATTGGATATATACCATTTTAGCTTCATACAGAAATTAAGGATTTGTTTCTCTTTTATTTTCTTACATTAACATAAGCAAAATGAGTTAAGTCAGGAACAATAATGATGTTAGCTTAGCCATCAAGGGGAATAGCACAGAAACTCACCACAAGGGGAAATGTTAAAGAGACTGCAATGAATTTGACTGGTTCTATATCCATGTAATTGCATATGACATATAAAGCTAATCATTTCTTATGGAGTCAACCTCCGAATGTTTTGTAACATTAGAAGCCATGACTCTCAGATATACTCTCAGATATACCTCTCAAGATCTCAGGCTCAGGTCGGACTACGTTATTCAATGCATTTCAATGTGCCGTAGCATTAAAGGCTTATTTCAGTTTAATTAATGGCTTATTTCAGGACATTTTAAATTACAGAGCAAATGTAAAGGAAACTTAGAAGTGTATGAGTTTAATTGTAAAAAGAGATGTGCTTAGCGGTACATGGGTTTTATGGAGAAGACAGCTTTTCTGGACAGTCTATGGGTTTTTATGTTAAAGAGAGATGTTCTGAACAATGTACTGGTTTTATATGTTTTTCATTGTAGAGTTAGGGTTAGGGTTATTGTTCTGAACAATGGGTTGTACAGTAAGGAAAGGTGGTGTGTGTCTATTCCCCACAGGAATCTAGGAAGAGGGGTAGAGGTCTAGTCCCTACAGGAATCTATGAAGAGGGGTAGAGGTCTGTTCCCCACAGGAATCTATGAAGAGGGGTAGAGATCTATTCCCCACAGGAATCTATGAAGAGGGATAGAGATCTAGTCCCCACAGGAATCTATGAAGAGGGATAGAGATCTAGTCCCCACAGGAATCTATGAAGAGGGGTAGAGATCTATTTCTCACAAGAATCTATGAAGAGGGGTAGAGGTCTGTTCCCACAGGAATCTATGAAGAGGGGTAGAGGTCTAGTCCCCACAGGAATTTATGAAGAGGGGTAGAGGTTTTTTCCCCACAGGAATCTAGGAAGAGGGGTAGAGGTCTGTTCCCCACAGGAATCTATGAAGAAGGGTAAAGGTCTGTTCCCCACAGGAATCTATTAAGAGGGGTAAAGGTATGTTCCCCACAGGAAAGTATGAAGAAGGATTGAGGTCTGTGTTTCTTTCGCTTTCTCAGGGACATAAAAGTCAATATTAGGGTTGATGTGGGGTTTACCTGATTTTCCTTTCACCACTATTAATATTCTTGTGTTCTGCACAAGCTGCTTTATATATTTTGGTAAATGAACTGGAATTTCAGCATATTAAATGACAAAACAAACAATTTTATGCTAATATGACAATAATCATTAGGATAACATACATTATTTTCTAATAGTGTCTTTTTATTTGTGGTCTAGGATTATACCGTGTGACAATATTAAATTACATTTATTAGGTTATTTTTTGTTATGTATGAAATATATGAAATGTAGACATACACTCACACAAGCACTTCCCCATATATATGCATACACACAAATAGTTAATCTAAAAGCAGTCATTATTAACATATACCCACTGTGAAAGCCTGTGAAAAAAAGCTATAGTACAACCACTACCAGGAGGAGCCTTGTTTCTGGGTCAGATAGAGCCTGTTGGGTGGGTCAGATAGAGCCTGTTGGGTGGGTCAGATACAGCCTGTTGGGTGGGTCAGATGGAGCCTGTTGGGTGGGTCAGATACAGCCTGTTGGGTGGGTCAGATAGAGCCTGTTGGGTGGGTCAGATGGAGCCTGTTGGGTGGGTCAGATACAGCCTGTTGGGTGGGTCTGATGGAGCCTGTTGGGTGGGTCTGATGGAGCCTTCTAAGATGGGTCAGCTTTGAATGCAGGTCTGGTTATGAATAGTTTTTGAAGTTCATAAACAAATACACTCCTCCAATAGAAGATATGTATAATCCTCCACAATCCTCTACAACATGTATAGAATTATTTGACATTACAAA
The DNA here is from genome assembly GCA_016801125.1 of Novumbra hubbsi. Classification (NCBI taxonomy): domain Eukaryota; kingdom Metazoa; phylum Chordata; class Actinopteri; order Esociformes; family Umbridae; genus Novumbra; species Novumbra hubbsi. The sequence continues at coordinate 9,983 of JACXGK010009764.1, forward strand.
GTACATTTAGACAAGAGGCTATAAAGCCGTACAACTGAGATAAAAAAACAGACCCAAAAGCAAACATTTACACGCTATAAGCATTCAAATTCATCAGAACAAAAATAATAGCGTTCACAGAAGCAAAAATCATAATTCACTGCAGTTTAATGTAAAATTTTGCAAAAGATCTCTGTCTACAACAAGACCCACAGAGCCAGTTTCTGTACACACAATCGTTATATACCGTATCATATCCCACATCAATCTGAGCCTTTTATATTAGTCCTGAAAATCTTTCTCAAGTATCTTTCCCTCTATTACTGTTTCCCATGTTGGTTATAGGCTTTTTGCCACAGGAACGGCATTCAACTTTGTCTGTTATGTGCAAATATCTCCATGGCATAGCCCGGTCTATTCATAGGCTGTCCTTAATCCTCATTGGGTTATGCAACTGTCTGTCAAGCACACTGGCCCAATCGTCAAGCCATGGCTTCCAGCATCTCCAGGAAGAGTTTGTGCATTGGCACCTGCCCTTTGATGCTGAAGAAGTATTGCAGGGCCCTGGCAGCCGTCTGACGGAGCAGGGGGAGAGTCATCAGTAGCTTCCCTGCGCGCTGAGGGTCTTCTGTGTGCCGGGCACTTCCTAAAGCCTGTAGTGCCTCATGGAGAGAGTCCTGAAGCCTCTGAACTGCCTCCACATCCTCAATATGCATGGAGTCTAGATGGTGTGACAGAAAAAAGAGACAGAGAAAAGAGGGGGGAGAAAGAGCAACAGTTAAAGAGTGTTAGAGAGATACAACCCCATTTCTAAAAATGTTGGGACGCTGTGTAAAATGCAAATAAAAACAAAATGTGCAAATCATGTATCCCTATATTTAATAATATATGGATACATTTAAAAATAGTACAAAGACAAAGAACGTCCCATTCTTGCTTGATACATTATTTCAGCTTCTCAACAGTTTGGGGGTCTTCTTTGTTGTATTTCTTATTTGATAATGCTGCAAAAGTTTTCAACGGGTGACAGGTTTGGAATTCAGGCAGGTCTCAGTTTCTGAATTTTTTATATGTGGTTTCTTCTTTGCACCTTGTGTTTAAACTTGCATTTGTGGAATAAGGGATAAGCAATAATTATGTATCAAATATGTATTTCAAATACAAAATAGGATTTTGTTATTTGATAGGGTTGATGAAAATAGCTTCATATTTTGTATCAAAATACTATAAAATACTTTGTGAGATGTAAACATGATGACATCATAAAAATGCTTCTCAGTAATTTGCCCCGACTTGAGATCAGGCAGGGGAGTGTTTCCATATCCATTTGCCCCGACTTGAGATCAGACAAGGGAATGTTTCTATATCCATTTGCCTCGACTTGAGATCAGACAAGGGAGTGTTTCCATATCCATTTGCCCCGACTTCAGATCAGACAAGGGAGTGTTTCCATATCCATTTGCCCCGACTTGAGATAAGACAAGGGAGTGTTTCCATATCCATTTGCCCCGACTTGAGATCAGACAAGGGAGTGTTTCCATATCCATTTGCCCGACTTGAGATCAGACAAGGGAGTGTTTCCATATCCATTTGCCCCGACTTGAGATCAGACAAGGGAATGTTTCTATATCCATTTGCCCCGACTTGAGATCAGACAAGGGAGTGTTTCCATATCCATTTGCCCCGACTTGAGATCAGACAAGGGAGTGTTTCCATATCCATTTGCCCCGACTTGAGATCAGACAAGGGAGTTTTTCCATATCCATTTGCCCCGACTTGAGATCAGACAAGGGAGTTCCAATGTATTTAATATTCTAGCTAACTCCTAGCAGCCCTCACAGTTAATGTTAGCTTGCTACTTTCAGCACATGTTAAGCTTTCGTCGGATGTGCACGAAAAAAATATTAGTATTGTAAGTGTTTCAGTGTTTCACAACATTACATTATAATTGCACAATATGGTGTAACTTGATAAATGTTTTACACAATGTACCCTGACCCTTGTCTTCTTATGAATGACTTGTTTGCCATTGAGTCAGTATTGCTGATGCAATGTAGGTCCTTCATTACCAAACACCAAGTAACTAAATTAGGATACAATTATCTGTCATTAGCAGTTGGTTAAACATTAAACTGTTGGTTGCTTTAAAACTAACCATCATCTGGGTAATCCCAGGGATATGTGAATATTTTATCTGTTAACTGGTTGCATAAGTCACGTTTGAGAGCTGTTGCTATCAAACATTGTCTACTTAATCAACTAAGTGAGTGCACTGGTGAAGGGATAGATCAGATATGCCAATAAATGGAAAGTTTGCAAAGTTATTTCATGCTCCCTTGTATTTTGAATATTTTTAAAATACAAAAATAGAGTTGTTAACTTTCATACACTTAAAATTAAGGTATTTGGAATCATATTTTAAAATACATTTTGATGTATCTTTGCCCATCCCTGGATGCAACGACGTACTGGGTTTAGAGACAAAGGTTTTCGTAAGAGTTCCTGAGCCCATGCAGTGATGTCCACTAAAGAATCGTGACTGTTTTTAATGTACTCCCGTTTGAGGGCCAAAGATCACGATCATCCAATATTGGATTTTGGCCTTGCGTACAGAGATTTTTCCAGATTCTCATAGTCTTTTAAAAATATTATGTACCGCAGATTAATAGATCCTGAAACGTATTCGATTTTAATGTTGAAAAACGTTATTCTTAAATTTTTAAATGTTTTTTTGTTGCCCCTCCTCCATCTTTTTTGAAACATGTGGTTGACATCAAAGTGGACGTATATTTTTCAAGAAACAATAACTTTTCGCAGTTTCAGCATTTGATATGTCATCTTTGTACTATTTTCTATTGACTATTGGGTTTATGATTAATGATTTGCACAGCTTGGCTGTTTTTATTTCCATTTTACAAAGCGTCCCAACTTTATGGAAATGAGGTTGTAGATTGAGACAGGGAAACATAGACCAACAGATGGACAGAGTAAGAGATAATAAATGAAATTGTACTATTTAAATCTTGTTCTACTCTACCCTAACCCTTTTTTTTTTAGCAAGTTTACAAATTTAGGTAATGGTTAATCACTGGACTTAAATATATGCCTGTGTGTGTGTCTAGAATTCCTGGGAGAACAGCACTATAAATAGTAAAAAGGCAGGGAACAGTCATTTATTTGTACCCTGAACTATGTACTGTCATCTTCTAATATGATGGCTGTGTGCATGTGTGTTTGTGCATATGTGTTCGTGTGTGTGTTAGCAAGCGTGTTAGTGAGTCTTTGAGTGCCTGTTTGGGGCTGTAAGTGTGTGTAAGTGTGCGTAAGTATGCGTATGTGTGCGTAAGTGTGCGTAAGTGTGCGTAAGTGTGCGTAACTAAGAGTTCACGTGAGGGAAGGAGGCAGAGGACCCTAATTTCCGTAAGAAAAAGAATGCAGAAAACACGCTTAACTAAAACCAACCAACCCAACCTGAACAAAAACACAAATAATACCTGCACTTTATAATAACCCTACTTATGATAGTGATGTTTAAAATGGCAGATAGTGGATATCCTGATAGAGATAACGCTTTCAGATGTGCTATTAGAAGCTTATCCTGAATGGAACAACATGGATTCACATGAGGCAGAAATTGTGTGGTTGCGTGAACTGTACTCTTTTAAATGCAGGACCAACTCTAGATTAATTTATTTTAAAATACTTTATTGGATGAGACATGCTGAAACTACAATTTGAGTGCATCCTCTAATCAGATAGACTACAGACTACAGATTAATAGAACAGTAAAAATAGAGGAGTAGAGACTGGAGAAAGTAACAGAATTTTTAAATGAGGGAAGAAGGTAAAGTAGCTAATTAAACAGGTCTGTTTTAGAGAGCCGTCTTTTGTGAAAAGTACCATTTTATCTGGGAAATAAACCAGGTTACATAGACATGTGATGGATCCACTGGGTATTATGGTTAATATTTGGTTAAACAGACCAGTTACACTGCAACTTAAGGTAAATTTGATTAAATTTGATTCAACTTTATTGTCATTGAACAGTACAAGTACAGAACAACGAAATGCAGTTAGCATCCAACCAGAAGTGCAATAATAAATATAATAATACGAAAAACAGACCAGTTCCACTGCAACTTAAGGTAAATAATAAGATAAACAGACTAGATTTACTGCAATTTAAGATAAATAATAAGATAAACAGACCAGGTCTACTGCAACTTAAGGTACATAATAAGATAAACAGACAAGATCTACTGCAACTTAAGGTAAATAATAAGATAAACAGACCAGATCTACTGCAACTTAAAGTATATAATAAGATAAACAGACCAGTTCCACTGCATGCTTTGTTTTTGCATTGGTAATAGGATACACTGACCGGTTTCACTGCACATTACAGTTAGAGGTAGTAGTAGGATACACAGACTGGATCCACTACAGATTAGGGTTACTATTCGAATACACAGGCCGATTCTAATGCACATTAAGGTTAATATTAGGATACACAGACTGGTTTTACCGCACATAAGGGTTAGGGTTAGTATGGTTTAAGGACCAGTTTAATGTAAACTGTTGTGTATGATGTTTATACATTATATAACATGTTTATCTTTTATGTACTATGTATCTATATTAGTGTTATGGGCAGGCAAATCTATTTTGAGGTGTTCAGATCACAAAGAAGAATATGTGTGAGATGCAGACCAAATAAAAAGATGCTTGAGGAAGACGTGACACTATCTCTCAAGCATGGTGGAGGCAATGTTATGGTCTGGGGGTGCTTTGGTGGGGATAAAATGGGGGATTTGTACAGGGTGAATGGTATCTTGAAGAAGGAAGGATTTCATTCCATTTCGCAAAAAGCCATGCCATACTCTGCCATACTGTGAATGGCATTTGATTGAAGCTAATTTTCTCCTACCAAAGGGCACTGACCTAAAGCACAGCTTCAAACTATACAAGAGCGATTTAAGAAAGAAGCAGTCAGCTGGTATTTTGTCTATTAAGGAGTGGCCAGCACAATCATCAGATCTCAACTCTATTAACCCCCTACAGTCTATGGGTCATTTGGGACCCCAAAATCTGCCTGGCAGAACCTTGACCTTTTGACCTCTCAGGAGGTCATCCTTTGTTTTAGAATGATGTCCTTTACATGTTGACCTCTGAAAACCCATAACTTGAAGAAGGATGAATAGTTAACATTGTTTGAGAAGACTGAGTTTATTAGTAACCCCTCAATGTGTGAAGAGAATACAAAAAACGCATGTTGACATGTAATTGCTGTTATTGAGGAGCTCAAAGTATTCTCCAATAGGTAAGGCTGATTATGTCACATATGGACATCCCCAGGGGTTCAGAACCACAAAAAATGTTTATTGTTTGAACACGTAACATAATATACAAGTAATCTGCATTATTACTTCCAAAAATTGTACAATATCAACAAACATTGACAATTTTAGATCCCTATATCAGTGTGATCAATCATTTAATCCAAAAATCAAAAATAAGATTAAATTCTGATCATATCAGATTAACCCCTGAAACAATTTATATTTTTTTCTATGCAATCATGAAAAACAGTGTTTTTGTGGTCAAGATTTGGAAGGTTTATGCTTTACAGAAGCACACAAACGACATGTCTTTGCAGCTGACTGTCCCCTACATCGTGAAAAAAAGCGTAGGCTTCTATATTTTATAATTCCGGCGATATAAATAGAAATGTAACAGGTGCGCTTTTCGACTCAAAATTGCCTCTAAGAGATTTCAGTGAAGATATGAAAGGCTTCTACTTTACAGAAATACATAAACGGCATGTCATTCGTTGCATCAGACTCTCCCCTACAACCTGTAAAGAATCGTAGGCTTCTATCTTTACCATTTCCGGAGATATGAATCTAAATGTAACAGGTGCAAATCTTTTCTTTTTTTGTGTGTTTTTGTGGTCGAGATTTGGAAGGCTTCTCCTTTACAAAAATACACATACAACACGTCATTCTTTTCAGGAAACTGTCCTCTACAACTCGAAACAATATAAAATATTAATAATAAATGATATCTTTAAGCAATCTGGAGATGAATGAATAGAAATGTATACGCAATGATTTTGATGCAAATTTGCGTCAACCGACTTGAATGTAAAGCCGGTGTGGGAGCAGACGTAAATCTTGTCAATACGCGCAGATTTACCAAAACAATACCCATGACTTTCCACCGCTGTCACACAGCTTTACTGTGGTTCGTACCAATGTTTTTTGCCAGCTGTCCAGCCAAACTAAAAATGTATAATAATGTATAATAATATTCTCAGGTAATAAGGTGTTTAGGTGTTTGATTAAAAAATTGTCTACTTACCTGCTTCATTTTAACATTTAGTTTATGTTTCTATTCATGCACAGAATAATTTTTGTTATCCTTATTTTGTAAATCTGTACAATTAATCATGTGGAGTTACACATAAAATGTCTGAACTGTCCACACCTACCATACCATCTCTTCCCTCTCCATCCCTCTATCAACCACTGCATCAATTCCTCTATATGTGCTTCTAACCCTCGATCAACCACTCTATCCATATTCCCACCCCTCCATCCTACTAATAATTCTTCCAAACCCCTTTCAATCCCTCATCAATCCTCCCACCCCTCTATCAATCCCTCCTTCTGTCCACCACTCCATCTCTCTCTCCACCCCCCATTCGTTTCTCCACCACTCCATCTCTCTCTCCACCACTCCAACCCTCTCTCCACCACTCCATCCCTCTCTCCACCACTCCATCTCTCTCCACCACTCCATCTCTCTCCACCACTCCAACCCTCTCTCCACCACTCCATCCCTCTCTCCACCACTCCATTCCTCTCTCTACCCTTCCATCATCCTCCACCCCTCTATTCCCTTCTCCACCCTTTAGTCTATGAATTAAACCCCTGTTATATCATCCCCCTACCCCTTAATCCCCTTCTTTACTCCTCCATCCCTCTCTCCATCCCTCTATATATGTATATATCCTCTACCCCTCCCTCTCTCCCATTAACCCCTGAAAAACAGTCTTTTTTTTTACGCAATCATGAAAAACTGTTTTTGTGGTCGAGATTTGGAAGGTTTCTGCTTCACAGAAATACATAAACGACATGTCATTCTTTGCCCATGACTGTCCCCTACAACATGTAAATACCCGTAGGCTTCTATCTTTAACCTGTCCGGAGATATTAATAGAAATGAAACAGGTGCAATTTGTTTTTTTATAGTGTTTTTGTGGTTGAATTTTGGAAGGCTTCTACTTTGCAGAAATACATGAACGACACGTCATTCTTTTCGGATAACAGTCCTCTACAACGTGGAAAACGTGGGGTTCTATATTTAACCAATATGGAGATATGAATCGAAGTTTGACGCAAATTTGCGTGAATCGATTTAGAAGGGTTTTAATCTCTGCATCTCTTTCATTCTTGTCCAACCTGTATTAGCGAGGGCGATGGCCTTCAGCGTGACAAACCAACCTGAATTAGCGAGGGCGATGGCCTTCAGCGTGACAAACCAACCTGAATTAGCGAGGGCGATGGCCTTCAGCGTGACAAACCAACCTGAATTAGCGGGGGCGATGGCCTTCAGCGTGACAAACCAACCTGAATTAGCGAGGGCGATGGCCTTCAGCGTGACAAATTCTTCCTTCTCAACTCGTAGCTTCTTATAGCGCCGCACCAGTGGGAGGATGGCCACATGCAGGGCCAGCAGGCCAGACAGCTGAGCCTGCTCTTCATCCACCACATAGTCATCTGCATAGACCAGCTCCCCCTCAAAGGCCAATGAGCGGAACACAATACTCAGGACCAGGATCTCCATCCAGGCACTCTGCAGTAGACTCATCTGGTCGGTCAGGGACAGACTGGAGAAGCCTATAGGAAAAGACGGGGTTAGGGGACATATAGGATAAGGTTACGAAAGCCATTACGAATCTCCCATGTTCATAGGACACCTATATTCATGACAATCAGGGAATCGTGGGATGAGCTATCAAATAACATTGGTTTTGTTATTGGGTTAGGGTTATTGTCCGTATTTTAAACTCTGATTACTTAAATGTACCAAAATCAGTTGAAGACACTATTTCCCAAGTCCCCGGTTGGTGGATCTCATTTGAATGGTTGAAATTGTTTTCCTTCATTTTATATAAGAATGTTTGTAAAGGCCTAGCATGTACCATTATGTCCTAGATAACCTTAACCCTCCCAGGTAAGTACCATTATGTCCTAGATAACCTAACCCTCCCAGGTAAGTACCATTATGTCCTAGATAACCTAACTCTCCCAAGAAAGTACCATTAGGTCCTAGATAACCCTAACCCTCCCAGATAAGTACCGTTATGTCCTAGATAACCTAACCCTCCCAGGTAAGTAACATTATGTCCTAGATAACCCTAACCCTCCCAGGTAAGTACTATTATGTCCTAGATAACCCTAACCCTAGATAACTCTAACCCTAACCCAACTGGGAGCCAGTGGAATGTGCAGAGAAGCAGAGTGACATGGAAAAACATGGGAAGCTTGAACACCCGAAAGACTGTTGAAGGGATTTGATTGCACAAGCAGAGTCCTGCCCACTTTAGTCCTGCATCAATCATCTGCAGCTACCCCAAGTGAACTGCAAATGACTCCTGATCACGTGGAATAAATACTTTTTCACCACACGTGTGTTTGCTTGCAGTTCAGAATGATTCCTTTGCAGGTCAGAAATGTTTTATTTGAAGATAAAACATGTCTGTGAGAAGTGAACCAGATAATCAACTACAATGCCGTGAGAAAAGACAGCACAAAGCAAGAATAGCATATGTTGCTAGGGAGCCTAACTAGCAATGATACTTTTCTAGTTTACGTTCAAATCACTCCAATATCTTTAGCTACCATAACCGGAACATTTTTTTTTTACATGAAACATCATCATGGCTGAACAAGTCTGAAAGTATTTACATGTTGTTGTCCAAGGTCACATCAAGGTTGTTTGCCCACTGGCAAAGCGTCACAGTTGAGTTAAAAAACATGATCCAAATAACCCCTAATATATATAGTAACCACAGGCCACTACTGGTGTACCCCAGGATTCAGGCCCCTACTGGTGTACCCCAGGAATCAGGCCACTACTGGTGTACCCCAGGAATCAGGCCACTACTGGTGTACCCCAGGAATCAGGCCACTACTGGTGTACCCCAGGAATCAGGCCACTACTGGTGTACCCCAGGAATCAGGCCACTACTGGTGTACCCCAGGAATCAGGCCACTACTGGTGTACCCCAGGAATCAGGCCACTA
>JACXGK010009765.1:0-19269 GCA_016801125.1 Novumbra hubbsi
TATATATATATATATATATATATATATACTGGATCAAATTTAATAATAATATTATTCATAATCTAAAATTGTTGTATAATAGACTTTAATGACAGTGAATAGTATTTTGGAATGTTGTCTAACACAACATTTATGAATTAACACAATTTATTCAGATAAAACCAAACTCTGTAGGGTCAGGATTGACGTTGCTATCCATTCAAGAGTTCTGTACACATATATGACCGACATTTTAAATAGACCTTAAAGCCTGACATTACTTACAAAAAACAATAATGTTTATTATAATCAAATAACAGTTATAAAATTTATAAATCAACAGAAAATGAATATAGTTTATCTACAAGGGTTTATCATAACCGCAGAAAGTTTCAGTGTCAACAGTTTTAACACGCTTGTCTTGAAATGATGACAGTTGAAACCAACAGCGTGCAGTCTGAGCCCACATGCAGCATGACTCATCTGAAGTCACAAGAGTACCCACTGTAAGTAAGCAGACTTCTATCCAAACAACCATGTTGTCCTTTGATGTCTGTGTGTTTTGGATAGACATCAAGATATATGGCATTAAACAGAACATATACTTCTAGTCAAATCAATTATATTATTAACTAGTATGTATCTTTGGTAATTGCGAAATGCATAGCAGGGTTTATTTATAAATAACTCAATTTCAAATTTAAATGTCCACTGTCTCCAAATACGTCCAAATCCTTGTAACAAGATTCCAGTAAGTTTCTCTTTCGCCAGGGTCTGCTTGTTTCAGCTTGCCAGTTCCTTGGTGTGTTGTTGCTGTTAAGATCTTCGATTAGGCTAATATTTTAGCAAGTCCTTTCATCAGGACTCTGAAGTGCTGGTTGGTCTTCTGTGGCTTGTGGACCTTGACAGTCTAATGCTGATTTTCTGTTTGGAGTTTCTCACTTCACTGGCTATGAAGTAGTAACAAAAAGCATCCAGGCAGGAGGTGACATTGGCCAGACTCATGGTCACCTGCAAAAACAAGCTGATCCTTGTCTTATCCATGCAATCCTCAATTACACCTTGATGAACCTGTGAAAAGTTTAAACAAGAGGCTCAAAAGTCTTCCCAGGTCAAGAAAATCCTAAACCAGAGTAGGCAAGCCTAGTCTTGGAGAGAATCTGTAGGATTTGGATTTAATCAACTTGGTTGGTTTCCCGTAAATTTCAGATTATAGATAAATTACAGATTAAACTTTACTCCCGGACTAAAAAAGTATTTGACTAGGTTTAATATGAGGCTGGGAGACTGCCCACAAAGTTGCCGAATTTAGCCAAACTGAAAAACGGAGCAAATACACTCACCAGAAATTGCAGCAAGATTCCAATGTGGCTGGGTGTGAATGGGACTAGAAAGGCGAAGAGGCTGCTATAGATAATCCTTACACATATTCTTCTTTTAGGGCTCTCCTGGCTAGATTGGCTCAGTGCCAAAATGCTCTGGGCAGAACAGACTATCAGCAAAATGACTGGTCCCAGGAACCCAAAGCACAACAAGCAGCAAATCAACACTGGGTTCCAGCCTTTCTCAGAAAACCCGTGAAAACAGCGGAAGGGATTTTCCCCTGGCTCACGGAACCCATAAACAGGGGATGTGGCCCCAAGCACTAGCAACCAGATCACCACGCAGGACCCCAGGGCCACCCGAGGGGAGCGGAGTTGCTTGGCGCGAAAGGGGAAGCATATGGCCACCCAGCGATCCGCAGCAATGCATGCAATGGTGTATATGCTGCCGTACATGCCCACAAAGTACATGCTCTCCAGGATGGAACAGAGTAAGCTGTATTTGGCCTCCCAGTGGTGGTTGGTGGCGTGCATCTTGAAGGGGAGCAGGCTGAGAAGAAGGAGATCCATAAGGGCCAGGTTGGTCATGTAGATTGTGGACTCAGTCCACTTACGGAGAATTAAACAGAAGACAACCAGGGCCAAGATATTAAGGATCGTGCCCAACACAAAAATGGGAATATAGATGACAAGCTGCAGTGGTTTCATGAGGTTGTCCACGGAAGTGAATGAACAGTTGCTGGTCATGGTGCTGTTGAGGGTTCAAAGGGAGAAACAGGTCGAGCGTTTTTGGTTTATTAAGATATGGGGTGAGCCAATTCATATGAAGACAGTATTTTTTAAAACAGTTTGTAAATCCAATATTAACATTTTCCTAAACCTAACCCAAAATAGGCTTTTGCATCACAGATCAGAATATTTCCACAAGGACAAAGTCTTCTTGATTTACTGTTCTTTTGACTGGAATTGTTTTGTTGTAAGTACAGTAAAGGAATTAGGACACACACACACAGACTGGCTTGGTTTAAACAGCTAACATTTACTTACTAATGAGTCTTTTCACCAATTATATGAAATGGTCTAACATCTTATCTTTTTCAGAGCAAATTTAAGTAACCCATGAACTGGGCATGAAAAAAGAAATCAGAAGTTGTTACCAGAGTAAACAAAGCCTACGTAAACCACCATCAATTTCTCATACGTGTGGGTAGCAAAAAGTACCTTCTCACACCCTATTTACCTATTAAGGGTATTGTCTACCTGGTTTAGTGTGATTTCACAGATTTTCTGCATGTAATTATGAAAATAGTTTATAGTTTAAACTATAAACTATAGAATTCCATAAAAGTAACCTGGTAAAAATAAGGGTTAGGAAATGTGTCTATATTTATAGTATTGTATAGTATATATATTGAATGACATCCTCTTTTTCTCTGTGTGTGCTGTTAATGATTTAACACATGGCAATATAAACAGAAAGCCTACCTTATGCCAGTCTGGTAATGTGTCTCGTTCGGTCTGTCGCTCTGTCTGTGCCAGTGAAAATAGTGAAGCATTTCTGCTTTCAGTACCATCGTTTTTTCCATGACCACTTCCTATTCAAGAGATAACCTTGCCTACTGTGACTGTAATCTCTTCAGTAGGTTACAGTCTGTGTTAGTGTTTTCAAATTCTTTAGCAAATCTTTGTTTTGAAACATAACTGGCTAACTTCGCTCATATTATATAATTCATTTAAATATATATTTTCTATCCTTAGGAATATAACCTGAAATTAAAGGTGTACACATAGCTGACGAACTATGAGAAGAGTTTAAATAAGGCGATTTTTACAAATGACGTCCAAACGTCTTGAGAATATCTATTGTGAAAATGTAAAATATAGCTGTCCTTATTATCATGTAATTTGATAAATTGAATGAGATTTGTATAATTAACGGTTGTTTCATTTTGGTAAAGCATTTTTTCTTGCTTTAATTTGAGTTACTGTAACCCTATTACAACAGCATGTCTTCTATGAAATCTGTTTCCTGGTTTTAGACTGAAGGCCTTGAAATAAATTTCAAATGTTCATCAGAGACTGACGATAAAACAAAAGCATCTCATGATCAGTAATTATTTCTATTGCATCCTGTTTTCATATAAAAAATTGTACTCACTGAAGATTACTATAAGCAATTTTAAAATATATCCTAAATCATGTTCAATATTTCTGGACAGTATTCTACTACAGATTAGTTGTATTCTTCTACAAAGTAGCTTTTAGGCTACTTAGGTGAGTGACTTTTTATTATCTTTACCACAATTACATAAATCATTATAACTCACATGTTTCAGGTTACAGTCAAAAACATTTGTTTTTACACCCACCAGTGGAATCATTTGCTCATTTGCTAGTTTGTAAGCTCTATTTTGCGGGTCAGACCCACTTTACTTTAAGAACAACTTCAGGGCATGGAGTCTGTGATGTTAGTCTACAGCATACAGGAATCACATATTTGCATCAGATTGGACATTTGGGGCATCAGCAGATTTGTAGAATAGAATTTGGGTTAGCCCTGAATAACACTGGTTGATGGTGTGTTAAAATCTAAATAAATAGCCTACACATTTAAATTAAGCATTGCATATTTGGGTTCTGGGAAAAAGGGGTTTTCTACAGTATTGTCTCCATTCAGGTATTTGTATGTATCCCACCCTATTCAAACTCAAACCAACTTGAACTGTAAACTACGGTCATCCCAACAGACAAGCGATTTCTACATACACTCACAACTTCATCAAAATGCCCCACAGCACATCAAATATGATTTTGGTCATCTGTTGCTAAATCCTGCTCTCTGGTGTCGTAAGCGAGTGAAGAGCACAATAACATACTAGGCAATAGTTGTGACCGGCGAATTATGAAAGTCTTTCAGCTGTAGTGCTGGCTTTGCCAATTTATGAGCATTCAGTGGCATTTCTCAATTTCATACTCCTGGTGTCTTCTCTCATTTCTGCTGTTCTTCAACCAATTAGAGACATTTGGGGACTTTCTCATCTAACGGGTTTTGAGGAGGTGTGACAAAAGGAAATGTACATTTAAAATAATATTATTTATTGTTTGTTTGCACTTTTATTGTTTGTTTGCAATTTTCAAACATTTCTGGAAACTGTCTCTTAAGTTTTTTAAGCATATAAAATACATATTTTTATTATTTTCCTAGTTGCAACTGTCATTTTCGAAATAATTTGATGAGAAAAACTGAGAATATATAAATTTCATCACGTAAAAAGGAAGTGGATCCAGAATGATGATCTGTATTAAGCAGAGTTTAGTGGTTTAATTTTCTATTATAAAATCCACTGCATTATTTCTATGCTAAATTTAATTACTCAGAATATGATAAGAACATTTTGAAAAAAAGTTAAAAGATGAGAGATCAATCGTAGGGAAACCAGACACTCGGAAAAACAGGTAAATAGTTACTGTCCCGACTCCCCAAGTAGGACAGGAAAACAAATAGGAAGCTTGCAAAAACCAAAATGCAGGGAACAGGGATGATAACAGTAGCGTTCTCAATACCTTCAAGCATACAAGAAACATCACATAAAAAAATCAACGCCAAAACACCCAGAAACCACCACTGCACTAAATGACACTATAGTGGTCAGAATGAGTGAGACGCCAAATACTGGATTGCTAAAGGAGGCTGGTCAAGTGATGACGTTACAAATTAACCCTAGGATACTTTGAAGGTCATTATCACCACCTCAAAATACCTTCAGCATCAAACCAGGTTGGCTACTGTGTTGGCTAAATTGTTTTGGATGTTGATGACTAAGTTTTAGGATATGGTATTAAGGAGGTTTCAAAAGGAAGTAACGTGACCTACATTGGTAACCTAAATTTAAAACCTCTAACAGACACTTATACAACAGACACAACGCTATGGGTTTCCTCACACTACAACAAAGTTATGCACACTGCTCCAAAGAATTATGGGAACACCTACATCATACATTCTTGCCCATTCTTCCAGAAGAGAATTGGGGAGGTCAGACGCTGATGTTGGATGAGAGGGCCTGGTACGTTATCTCCATTCTAGTGCATCTCAAAGGTGTTCGATAGGGTTGAGGTCAGGGCTCTGTGCGTGCCCGTCAAGTTTTTCCACAGCACGCCCATCCAACCATGCCTTTATGTACATCGCTTTGTGCACTGTGGAACAGACATGCTAGAACAGAAAAGGGCTTTCCCCAAACTGTTCCCACAAGATTGGAAATGTCTTGGTTAGCTGAGGCATCAGCATTTCCCTTCAGTGGAACAAAGGGGCATTGGCCAACCCCAGAAAACAACCCTATAGCATTATCCCTCCTCCACAAAACTTAACAGTTGGCACAATGCAGTCAGGCAAAACATGTTCTCTTGAAATTCGCAAACCCAAATTTATCCATCAGACTGCCAGATAGAGAAGCGTGATTCATCACTCCACAGAACACGTTTCCACTGGATCAGAGTCCAGTGGCTCCATCTTGACACCTCTACATCCCATGCTTGGCATTGTGCTTGCTGAAGTAAGGCTTGCATACAGCTGCCCGACCACGGAAACCCATGGCATGAAGCTCCTGGCGCAGTTTTAGTGCTGATGTTATTGTCAGGGTTTGGAACTCTGCAGTTACTGAATCAGCAGAGCGTTGGTGCTTTTACGCATTATGCGCCTCAGCGACCCGGCTCTGAAACTTTACATAGTCTGCCACTTTGTGGCTCCTAAATGCATCTATGTACAGTGGATCGTGGAATATCTAGAAGGGAAGAAATTTCACGAACTGACTTGTTGCATTGGTGGCATCCTATTACAGTACCACGTTCAAATTCAGTGAGCTCCTTAGAATGACCCATTCTTTCACCAATGTTTGCATGGCTAGGTTCTTGATTTTATACACCTGTGACAATGAGACAGAATGAAATGCCTGAATTCAATGATTAAGATGTGTAGCCCAATACTTTTGTCCATATAATGGACATCATCACAATACTTAATTTAACCGGTTTGTAATCTTTTTTCAGCCTCTAATGCCTTCTACCGTGACTGATCGCATTGTCTCTCAAACCACCTCAAGGAGTTACTAGAGCACGATGAGTCTAGGTTAACATATCTGAACACTAAATTCCCAATTTCAGATGGCATTGGTCAATTTGACCACCCCCCGCAAAACCCCAGGATTTGTACCCTTTCAATTATGTGTGTAAATGTCAGACAGTTAAGTACTGGAAAAATATTCACAAAATGGCTGAAAGCCCACCTCTGAGTATTTTAATTAACTTGGAATTTCCCCCCAACCAAACATTTCTTTTAATAAAAAAAAACTATTATTTTTTGTATACGGAATTTCTTGTATTTAATGGAATGAAATCAGTAGTATGTTCTCGATTACAATTTTGTACTGTCATGTGTTTTTAGGTAGTGCCCTGCATACACAATGTCTAATTGAGATCCTAATAAACTAACCCTCCCCATGCCTTACCATAGGAATACATATGCTGCACCTTAGGCCGTAGGGATGACAATCATAGTATAACTGTAACGTATAGGGTTGCATGGTGCCGGTTGGTGGTGGTATTTTGGGTGCACTTTTATTTTGAAGCACACTTTGACTTGGACACTACGCGCACCTGTTTGCACTCTGTAATTTGTGTGTGTGTTAATGTCCTTTGTTTCTGTCACTGGGTGTTGCTCATTGTGGATATCATGTTTGAATGTAAGTCCCGTCATGGTGTTTCGTCTTACGTGTTTTAGCTGCTTGTTTCAGCATCTTTAATTTACTCCGTGTACAGTTCGTGTTCTTTTGTTTTTGTAAATAAAGTTGCATAGACCTCCACGTGCCAGCCAACGGTACCCTGACTACCAATAGGTATTGGGATACCCAGCATCAGACTATATGCTGGTGCAATAGGACCTGGGTTCCTCCAGGTGCTGGACAACGTCTGGCCTTGTGTGGCCAGAGTGTGTCGGCAATTCCTGGCTTACTTATGCCCTGATCCAGGTCTGGAAGGAGATCCCCCAGGACACCCTCTGCCGTCTCGTCAGCAGCATGCCTAGATGTTGCTGGGAGAGCATACAGGCACACGGGGCCATACAAATGACTGAGTCACATTACTAGTTGCTGTGATGAAACTCACACAAGTTGGAACAGCCAATGAGTTAAAGGTTTTACTTAGATTTTCGGTGAGATTGAAAACAGCCCTAAATCAGTTTGTGATCTTAGTTTGCATTGAACGTTGTTACATCACTTTGTTGTCAATGAATTACAAGATGTAAAGATGTTGATCTTTAATATACTTCCTTCATTGAGACCCAATGTGGGATTTTACCCTTCATTTTTTTGGAGCATTGTATTAGCCTGACCAACTAACATAATGAATGTGAAACACTGCGTCAAAATTTGGTTATTATGTCATTTGAACTATATTTAGTTATGGTAAAAGATCTTTCAGCATGGTTCTTCAAATACCTTCTTCTTTGCTTCATAATCAACTCAAGACACAGCATGATACAGGTCCTAGGTATTTCCTAGATTTTATTTTTGTAAACAAAGTGGCAATTCTCAGTATGTTGTTATAACATCAAGCGAAAGGTATTGGCTTGCCCTTATTTGTCATATGTTTTTGGATTAAGGAACACTGGACAGATACAATTGGACTTTTTAGCCACTGCTGGTGCAGATGTGGAGAATGGCAGAATAGATGTAGCCAACATTTGGCAATTTACCTAGCAATTGCCAGTTGAATTGCTTATAACATGGGCATATGCAACACATCAGTAGGGGTTGATATAATTTTTAGGAGTGAATATCAGGTAAGATATCTTAAGTCATTTTCAAATTCCAAACATAAGATTTCATAACATTTACAAGTGTAAAAGATTCGGATAATATAGCAAAATAGTCTTCAGAAGTTTTAATGATAGAATTTTAGGGGGCCCCATAAGTCATAGGCCATTTCAAACCCTGCAGCCCACTGTCTCCATCCCATGCATGGTTTGTCTATATGTCTCACAAGCTATTCAGCAAACTTTAGCATAACAAGATATCTATACCCCTTGCGACACTAGCCAAAGCTATACTTAGCTGCTATGGACACATCCTGTACAAGTGTGGAGAGCAGAAACACACACATGCATACAATGGCATTACTCAATTACTTGAATATACTTAGACTTTCCATTTAACACAGTAACACACACAATTATTTAATTGCACTATGGAATAACAAAATTTCTACCACACCCTAAATTGAAGTAAAATGATAAACGGTAAAATAAATATTTTTCCTCCAAACATGTTCCGCCACAATTATTGGCAGCACTACAAATACTTATTAGCAAAATCTAACTGAAGTACATTCCCATTCATATTTTACGTTTTAAGTTCACCTGTGTGATTAGGCACACTTAAGTGTTAGGCCATGAGACCTCCTGTTTCACTGGGGTGTAAATATGAAATGGCACACTAGCCAAATTAAATTAACCAGCAGATATTAAATCAAAAGCTGGACCTTCCAGCAAGACAATGATCTAAAGCTCATCTCAAAATCAACACAAAAATGGTTCACTGTGTTGAGAAAGTGGTTGTCACTTTCACAATATGTCGGTGTGAAGTGAAAGTGATAAGATATAGATTGGGTGGGAGGATGCAGACATACGAATGATAAGAAGTAGAAATAAGAATGTGACAGACAGATTTAGACAAGTAGCGGCTCTAGGAAGCTGTGAACTTCCTGAGAGTGATGACAATGAGAGCGAGAAGGACTGAAGCCCCAAGGAAGACCGCAATGACGATGGCTGTGATGGCGCCAGGCCCCAGGACACCTGGACAAACAAAACATATACACACCAGATCAAGGTTAGGTCACAAACCTAACACGAGATTAAAGCAGGTTTGCCTACTCATGTTGCCAGTGTGATTTCTTGTCATGCATTATTGGCAGAATATATAGCATTGTCCACATATAACAAAAAAATATTTGATATTAATAAAAGGATGAATATATTTGATTGGTGATGGGAAGTGCTTTGAATACTTTAATACAAGATGTCACACCTTCAACCTCATCTATGGCCTGTGTGTGAGTGGTGTCATCGTAATCTGAGGTGAATGTGAAGGGTTTCTCCCCGTCATGGAAGGGATCTTTTGTGGTCTGGTCGAATTCTCCTCCGCCGGACATTGTGTCCTGGTTGTCCCCTTGTAAAGTGGGCACCGGATCTGCCACTGTCTCTGTGAATAACAGCAGTCAAATCATTTCAATAGTTGAATGCGTTGAAATACAATATTTCAAATGCGTTGAATAACAATGAAAACCAAACAACATTGCTACATACAGGATCCTTGTTGACAATGCCAACTTATATAATAAGGGGTGTTTGGGGAATACGGTGTGCCTCATTCTTTTTCCAACATTGTTCTGGTTAAACCTGCATAGGAGGAAAAACAGCTTGAGTGATGCGCTGGGAATTCTTCACTTGCTGTACAACACATTGGTCTTCCTCTCGAAGGTCCCGCAACAGTATTTGGAGAGAACTCAGGGTGGATGCCAAATTTACTTTGCTGGCCTAGGGAGTGATGGACCATGAAAAATCCTTAATTATGTAGAAACATTAGAACTTAAAACGGCAAAATACGGCAGCCAAGTTAATGTGGATGGGGTGTGTTCCCTCCTATTTTTAGTCAATTTAACAATAGCCTCCTTTGTTCTGCTGACATTGAGGAAGAGATTGTTACCCAGGTACCACAATGTAATTTGGCTTGCCACCTCTTTGTAGGTAGACTCCTTATAGTAGCTTAACAGGTCTACAACTGGCATCTGCACATTGTATGATGGAGTTGATGTTATGCCGAGCCAAAGAAATCAGAGGGCTGTGGATACATCACAGGGGGGGATCCAATCTTAGGAGTCCTTGAGGAATACGTGTTTGTCATCAGTCCCCACAGCCCGTCAGAAAAGGTCCAGTGTTTTGTACATGAAGTGGCTGCTAATCAACATATACATTTGGAAGATTTTGTTTGTATATAATACCAATGAAAACTTTGGACATCTACTCATTCAGGGACTCTGATTCTGTTGCTTAAAAAAATGTATCATCACAGTATAACACCAAGTCAATTACACTTCAGGGATATCAATCTGTCCAGTTAAGGAAGCATAAGCAATTTTGAATTAATGTCTCCAGTTTTGTTCAAATGAAAATGACAACGGGTGCACTGGAGAGTGAACAAACAACCCCCAAAAAGGGAATGGTTTTGCATGTGGTGGCCACAGACAATTGCTACTTCTTCTCTAGTTATTTCAGTATCTACTCTTTTGTGCCAGGAGGAAGTGAGAGGACTAACAGAGGCCTACATAATGTCTGTCAGAAACAGACTCCATGAGAGTAGCATGAGGGCCCAACATCCTCTAGTGGGACCTGTGCTCACTGAGCAACACCGTGCAGCTATATTGACATTAGCCAGAAAATACCACTTCTTTTCACAGATTCACCCTGAGCACATGTGACAGACGTTAAGTCTGGTGACGCCATGGTGATCATTATGCTGCTTGAAACATCATCCAGCATTACCGGTTTGCCGATGAGGCAGTGAGGGACAGGGGAGGCATATACATGGAGGGTCGCACAGACATTCACATGCTAGCCAATGGCACCGGGATGAAATCCTCAGACCCATCATCAGACCTTACGCTGGTGCGTATGCTGGATTTCTCCTGGTGCAGGACAATGCCTAGCTTCATGTGGCCAATGTGTGTTGGCAGTTCCTGGATGACAGAGGCATTGATGTCATTGACTGGCCTTCACATTCCCAAGACCTGAATCCGATTGAGACCATCTGTATTGGGGCAGTTATGTACTGGGGCACACAGCGCCACAGACTGTCCGGGAGCTAACTGATGTCCTGATTCAGGTCTGGGAGGAGACATACACTCAAGTGAAATTACGAGTTGCCATGATGCAATTCATGCTAGTTGTAAAAGCCTGTGAATTCCAATTGTTTACTTTGATGTTCTGAGTTTAAATCCAGCCCTTAATCGGTTGGTGATTTTGGTTTCCACTGACTGTTGTTGAGCCATTTTGTTAAAAACAAAATTACACCAAGTTTGGTAAAGATAATGAATTTTCCTTCATCAAGACCCAGTGTGTGATCATAATAATTTGAGCAGCCTATTTTCCTCATAGTAGAATAATAATGAAGACATTAAAAAAAAACATAACACCTAGCATCATGTAATACTAAAAAGTGTTAAACATATCAAAATACATATTTTAGATTTTTCAAAGCAGCCTTTGCCTCAATGACAGCTTTGCACACTATATGCATTCTTTCAACCAGCTTCATGAGGTAGTCATCTTGAATGCTTTTACAACAATCATGATGGAGTTCCCACAAATGCTGAGCACTTGTATGCAACCTTTTCTTTCACTCTCATCAGAAACAATCTCAATTCGTTTGAGGTCAGATGATAGCGGAAACCAGGTCATCTGATGCAGCAATTCATCACTCTCCTTCTCCATGAAATAGCCCTTAAAAAGCCTAGAAATGTATTATGAAATGAATTTGTATGTGTTTGACACTTTTTTGGATGCTAAATGATTTCTGTTATTTCATAGTTTTGATGCCTTCACTCTTATTCCACAATGTGGAAAATTGTAAAATGTTGGTGTTCAAACTTTCCACTGGTTTTGCATGTATTATACAGAGAAAGCTATTGATTCAGGAATGTAATGCTTATTTATAAAAAAATCTGTAGATTGAGAACAGCGGGTGTTAAAACAACAGTAGGCTGGAACGGAACCCATGCAGCTGCTGTACGTGTGCATTGGAAGGAGCTGCTTTGACCCATGCTCCACCCAATGCATGTTCTTCCAACATAGAGCCAGTGAGGGACAGTAAGACAGAGAGCAACGTATTAACCAGTCTTTGATTCTTCAGTGGAAAGTAGCTATGCTAATAGCTTCACTGTGCACCCAGGCCCTGAAAGGTGGTCTTTGTGGGGAGTCTACCCACTCTGTACACAGTGGCTTCCACATAGCCGGCGCCACATGCTTTCCACACGCCCCTTTTCCTTTACCTCCGTTCACCTATGCTTTCTCCTTTCTGGTCATCTGCTTGTCGTCCTCCTTCCTGCGCCTCCCAACATGCATTCCACAGTTCCTGGCATGGAAGCATGCCACTTTTCAGACTTTCATTCAGTCAGAGAGACATGACCTAGGTCTCATAAGAAGATCTCCCATTATTCAAGTCCTGAGCACCAAGAGCAGATTCTAAATACAGACAATGTATTTGACCAAACACTCTCCTAATTGGCTGTAATATTAAGTGCAAAGCTAAGAGACCGTCACTTTTTGAAAGTTCTTCTGAACATCTGATCTCCACACACATACACACCCATTTTATTTACAATGGATATGTTTACCCCAAACCCTTCAGATATGGGTCCCATTACAAATACCTTACTGAACTAAAAGTCTCAAAGATGCTTTCCCCACTCATGCGCACACACACACACCGCCCTATGGCTAACTGATGATGATGGCTTGTGTACAGCAAGGTTGTATTTCTGATGCTGCGGTGTCTGTTGACTCTTATGTGGGGCTTCCTGTGCAAAGAGTTGGCTGGAGGTACGGTGCCCTGGGCCATTGGCCAGCGCTGCAATCAATGAGGCCTTGAGCCTCGGGGACAAAGGTGCATTTGTGTGGCCAGATGGCTGCCACAAGGATGCAGTAGGGGTAGGGTCCTACCGGTAACAGCCTGCCAGGGTAAAACCTCTAGTAGGTCCAGCCCCTAAAATGGCTGTGTACTAAAAGTAAAAAAACAAAAAAATGTTTATCAAATAGTCAGTGTGTTTGTGTGGGGCTGGGTTTAATGAAAATGTGGGGGAAACATGTTTTTCTATGGATGCTGGGGTTTTTTTCTGACAAAGGAGGGAAGGATTTTATACTATATCTTGCTCCCATGTATGACCGCAGAACAACCAATGGGCATTATTTTCGGTCCTAGTTAAAGAATGAACCTAAGCTGTGCCTGTGGCGATATGAATCACTTACAAGTAATACCAGTCCACAAAATTCTTCTACATGGGTCCAATACCAGGGCCAAGAACCAATCTGAGATGAAACGCTAACATGCAAGCATTAACTGACCCAAACTTCTCTAACCTACACAGGGAATCTGAATCACATTTGTTCATTTATTGAACAACGATTTAACAAAATAAGTCACTTGAGAACCAATCTTCATTTCTGAGGATGACTTAGCCCCAAAAGTAAAATAAATTGTTAAAAGTTAAACTCCCTTGTATTAGTCAGGTAGACAAAAATGGAATTGCACTAAGACACAAATACATGCAAACATTTTACAATTCAGTCAGTGAGTATCTTGTGCTTGTGAGCTGAACTTGGAAGCACAAAGGTGAGCAAACCCCAGACAGTACAAAACACAGCAGCACAACATAGAAGGCTGAACTCAGACACTCAAAAATAGGTTTGTGGCTTGGATCTCTTCCTGTAAAGATTTCACACGGCCCAGAAAGTTGACAGAGTGTGCTAACAGGAGTCTGCAAGCCCCACCCTACCGGAGGACCTGGTCCTACAGCAGTGCCTGTGCCCTCACCTCCTTTGACTCCGACCCAGGCAAGGGTCTCCACATTCCTCCACACCCCTTCTTACCACCTCCTGAGACGAGCGGCAGCTTCAAATATTGTGAGGTCCATTGCAAAACTCTTGTCACTGCCTCTAAGCTGGCAGAGGCCAAAGGCAGACAGAATAGCATGGGTCCCAGGCAGTGCAGACAGTACTATGGCTGGTCCCAATAATGTAAAACATCTCCCTTTTATCATTTAGAGAGATGGCTCTCAGAGGCGAATATTCCATCCAGAAGAGACATGTCGATGTAACAAAACAAAAATCTATGCTTTCCTCACCCTTTCTTTTTGTAATTTAAAATGAAGTTTTGAAACCCTCTGTCTGAGTTTAACCTCCCTGTCTTTGTGTTTTCCCCAAAAAATATTTGTTCCTGTGCTTTTTTCTTTTTTAAAGTACACACAAGAAAAGCCAAATGGGTTATCACCAACAGCCATCTTGTTTTCTTTGACACCAAATCATTGGTTGGGTGGAAAAAATTAGGAAAGGAAGATTGGGTGACAAGGGTTTAGTCAGCAGTTTGTTTACAGACTTGATACAAAAAACTCAACAAAAATCACACATGACAATTTTTTAAGATCTGCAGACCTTGTAATACTGTGGTGGTGCTGATAGAGTTTGAAACGGGTGAGACTATCTGCATATTTTGGCACAAACACGTGATAGAAGGAACTACAATAGCCCAGAAAAAAAGGAAGTGCTGCTCTACAGAGACAATGCAGAGACAAGTTCTATGCTTAAATAAAACACGTAAATGTAGACAATTAAATTATGTTTAGTAAATGCACAGTAATGTGTCTGTAAAACAAAACCATGTAAACCTACGAGTGCATCCTAGTGCTACATAGTCCAACATTACATTAATGTCAGAGGCATACTGAAAGTGCCAACTCCATGCACAGCTACAGGTCTGTCAATGTTTTCAGGAAGACTTAAAATCAGATATGGTTAGGTGTCACTGTCATTCTGACGTTAGATACTCAGACATGCCAGTGATGTCTAATGCTCACTGCAGTCATTGTTCTACTCCCGGCCTTAGGATGTTTGCTAACAGATGATTGTTTTGGGGTGGGAGCCATTTATAGTTGCTTGTTGTGGGCTTAACCCTTGCCCTAACCCTTGCCCTGACCTTTAGGGTCATTGGTGCTGCTGTGCCTTGTTCCCATGGACCTCACAATCCACAATGTGTAGAATAGTCACCTTTCTTATGTCTCAATTTAGGCTTATCACTTAGGTGTGAGACTATTAGGGACACACAGAAATTAAGACATGAAACTGAAAAAAAAAATGATTTAGAAGAGCAATTTGAGAAGGAGTGTTATAGAGAGAAAACCCCCCAGAAGTGAGCAAGAAATGGATGGAGACTGTGAAACCTGGGAGAACAAATAAACGTGACAGACTTCAAGCAGATCTTCTGATTCTCAATAAGCACTAAAACCACACTTGCAAGCAAATGTGTAAATTTTTTCTAGCAACGAAAACCACTGGCTACAAAATTGGGGAGTTACAAAAACCACGGCAAAACTAAATGCGTCAGTGCTTTCTTGTCAAGTGTAATCTAGCAACCAAATGATATAGGTGAGCTCCTTAATCATATTCGATTTTGTAGAAACATAAACATCAAACCCTATGAATAAGCACACAGAAAGCTTAATGACTCCAGGCCGAATAAAACCACAACCAAACTGAGCTAATATTCGGTTTCAGACAGGTTCTAAACATTATGTAAGCAAGTGAGTCACCAAATATATCAAAGACCAGCTTTCAGGCGCCATACTCCCAATTCCCTCAAACAACTGCATCATTTAGTGAGACTTCGACAACCAGACCGGTAGGTGAACGATGGGGGGAAAATGACACGTATACAGATCCATGTAATGCTCAGCTAAACAGTATGACAATATTCACCAAATAAAAACTTAGTATAATAGTATTGGAAAAAAAGAATTGAATGGATCGCCAACGGAAAGTAAAACATCTATATCACAGGCACGCACATACAAAATATTAGACTAGATCTTGATGTGCCAGGTGGTGCATAAAAAACGCAGAGCCTGTTCTTTCTGGCACACAACCTCATTGACAAGCCATTTTTGTTGGCAAATCCAGAAGTGTGTCTTTCAATTAGCTGTCATTCCAACTCACATCTCTCTACGCAGCCATAACAACCGAACCGGGTTCACTTCTACAATCTTTGAGGCCTATCGTGAGGTCAGAGTAATGTAAAGCAGCGTTATTAACGCACTCACTTAATACATCTATGGTAGTGAGGACACAATTGATAAGCATTCACACTCAGGTTATACAACAACTTAAGACCCAAAAGATAATCATATATTACACCGTAACATGTTCATGGGAAACTGAAGGCAACCCTGTCAGCCAGGGAGCTTACCTGAGTGGATGGTGGCTACCCAGAGGCCTAGGAAGGCTAGGAGGATGAGTCTGGAGACACTGCTGCAGCTAGCCATGATAGTTCCTGTCAGTGATGAGCTAGGACTGGACTGGGAGTATCCAACGGTAATAAAGGCTAGTGGAGGGCTGGAAGGTAGGAAAAGTGGAAAAAGAGCGGGATAGAGGTAGAAAAGGGGGAGGAGAGACTTTGTATAGAGCGTTTGGACAGTGCAGACTTTGTCAACGCCTCTGAAGAGGGCTGATCTGCATCATACTCCTTAAAAAAACAGTTGCCCATAGACGCCAACCTAGGGTCAGTTCAACACTTACCAACAGAACTGTTATGCTGGACTTACTCTAGACCTGCCAGTCCGTAATTCTACTTCAAGACTTTAAATTATATCTCCAGCCCAGAGGTTTTTTCACAATGGTTTAGGGGTTGAATGATCTGCTTCCTAGATCTTCGAGTAGGGGTGAGGTTTTAGATTAACATACAAGGTAGGGTAAATATGATCAGTAAACTGAATTGTTCGAACTAATGCAACATGTCAGTTCAGGGGAGCGTTGAGATCATTAAAAAGCAATAGAAATTGGGGCGATTATTCATTTAAAAAATAACAATGATCTTCATCTCTCGTTTCCTATGATTGGGAACAACAATTGATTGACACAAAATTGTATATACCAATAAGCCATAACATTATGACCACCTGCCTAATATCGTGTAGGTCTATCTTTTGCACCAAAAAAGCCCTGACATGTCCATGCATGGACTCCACCAGACCTCTGAAAGCGTGCTGTGGAATCCGGCACCAAAATGTAAGCAGCCGATCTTTTAAGTCCAGTAAGTTGCAAGGTGGGGCCTTCATAGATGGGACTTCTCAATCCAATCGAGCATCTGTGGGATGTCCAGGAGATTTGGGGCCAAATCAATACCTTGAACTCGTTGTGTTCCATTGCTCCGTTGTCCAGGTATGCTGCCCACATGCCCATTGTAGGCGCTTTTGACGGCAGACAGGGGTCAGCATGGGCACCGTGACGGGCCTGTGGCTACGCAGCCCCAAACGGCGATGCACTGCGTTCTAACACCTTACTAACACAACCAGAATAAACCTTTTCAGCAATCTGAGATACAGTAGCTTGTCTGTTGGATCAAAACTCATAGCCAGCCTTCGCTCCCCACCTGCAGCAATGATCCTTGGCCAACCGAGACCCT
This sequence comes from Novumbra hubbsi, assembly GCA_016801125.1. Lineage (NCBI taxonomy): Eukaryota > Metazoa > Chordata > Actinopteri > Esociformes > Umbridae > Novumbra > Novumbra hubbsi. The sequence continues at coordinate 17,579 of JACXGK010009765.1, forward strand.
GTCGCCGGTTCACAGCGTTTCTTTCCCTGGACCACTTTTGATAAGTATTGACCACTGCAGACCAAGAACACCCCACAAGAGCTGCAGTGTGAGAGTCGTTCAGCCATCTAATGTTTCCTGCTGCTAACACATCTACTTGGAGGACAAAATGTTCCCTTGCTTTCATACCCACTGACAGACGCCACGATGACAAGATTATCAGGGAAATTCACATCACCTGTCTGTGGTCATAAACTAATGGCTGATTGGTGTATATCAAGCTCTGGGGGAAAGAATACTACCACCAAAAAGCAACCATCACACCTTTTTCTTTTCTTTCCAAACATTTGATAAAAAAAGTGCAATGTCCAGTGGTATATAAAATTAATCAACTTTTTTTTAAAGGAAAGAAAAAGGTGCAGTAGTCTCAATATTTACCAGAGCTGTATATACACAAACAAACCTTGTTGTAAACTTTCATTTTTCTTCTATGGAATAAGCAAGTAAAACTCTTTTAACAAAAAGCAGTAGAGACATACTTTCAGTTCCCACCCCAGTCATTCACACATACAAAAAGTGTGAACAGCCCACACAAGAGACTGTTTTATTTCATACCATCATAAAAAAGTATGAGTCCAGCAGTTCATCATTCCCATATATTATAATACAGATGCAGAATTGAAAGTTTATTCTTTAAACAGCCTAGTATTTTACAAGAAATAGATAACTACTTGGAACTTTCATGTCCTTAAAACAGGACATCAGAGGGCACACAGATCCATGGCTTTTACAATGCCATCATCCACGAACAACTGGCAGAAAATGGAAGGGAGAAAACAAAATGAAGGGGTGGAAAACTTTCAATAAATAAATAACTGGAAAAAAAAGTTAGACTCCATTTTATCCCAAAAATAGCTCACATGACCATGCGTCCTAAGATTCAGCAGGACAAGGTTGCAGGTTTTGCAGAAGAAACCTAATTGGACAGAATGGCCAAAAGGCAGACAGGAAAAAGAGACATCCACATCCCCTCAGGTCGTTGCTGTTTTTTTGCTGGGACAAGTTTGAATTGGCATTGGAGTGGTGTTGATTAGCTGGTCTGTTCCGTTATGGTTGCATTGCTTGATTGGTAGAATGTTCTGTTTGGCCTGGTCTCCACGTCTCACTCAAGGTGGAGCTTCATTAGGGATGTCTAAAGGAGCCTGGTGGGGTGGCCCTCTCACCGGAAAGCCTCCATATCTTCTGGAGCAATTGATTTAATAAACTTAAAACAGAATGAAAAGATGATCTGTTTAAGAATAGAAAAAGGGGGGACTGGGATGGGAAAGGGGGTTTGATGGCAGCTGTTCTGAACGGATATAGTCAATGGGTTAGCAGCAAAGCAGTCCCTTTAAAAGTCTTCCACCGTCTCGATCTCGCCCATGTTCAACCTCTCAGAAGCCGCATTAACAGAAAACCCTAGGAAGAGAACAGGCAAGAAAACAGTCAATATATTTTATATTACATGCTCGGAGTTGCCAGTATTGATGGGCACCGGTCCGGGGCTACTGCGCTATATAATATGAAGCATGGTGTTGCCAGTATTGATGGGCACCGGTCCGGGGCTACTGCGCTATATAATATGAAGCATGGTGTTGCCAGTATTGATGGGCACCGGTCCGGGGCTACTGCGCTATATAATATGAAGCATGGTGTTGCCAGTATTGATGGGC
>JACXGK010009766.1:0-19272 GCA_016801125.1 Novumbra hubbsi
GCCCACAAAGCACACAAAGACATACAAGTTGATGTATGCACTGGCCCACAAAGCACACAAAGACATACAAGTTGATGTATGCACTGGCCCACAAAGCACACAAAGACATACAAGTTGATGTATGCACTGGCCCACAAAGCACACAAAGACATACAAGTTGATGTATGCACTGGCCCACAAAGCACACAAAGACATACAAACGCACACAAGCACACCTAAGGGTGCACACCAGATTGTAAAAAAATCTTTCCAGCAATTTCAGCGACTGGAGAAACAGATTTCCAACCTGCCCGAGGCCCTGTGTGCAGGCTTATGATAGCTGTTTCGTTGCGAGAGAGGCCAAGGGCCATCGATCAAAATAGTATTTCGTAAATGTTTGCTGCAATTCATTCGAGGCCTTTGATATATTTGCCTGCCACCCTTCAGTCCTATCTGAGCGCCGGCCATGTTACGCCACTCCGGTGCTTTTCCTTACCCTCCCATACAGCAGATTCTTGCACAATAGGAAGTATGAATGCAAGAGCTCAGATCTGCTCAGGAGCAATAAACACTTTTACACAGAGAGGATATTCTAGCGTGGTCCAGCCCGGGGCCTCCTCTCCCCTCAGGGAGTGGGAATTACCATCTAGGAAGGGATCTGGCACCCTATCTACAAGTGACTCAGCTTCCACCTGTTCCAACGTCTTCTTGCTGGAAGTGGCTGTTGTATTGCCAGCCTCTTGAGCTACATCTTTGTATCGGCGGCACTAAGAACCAGAGCGAATTAAATTTTTTCTGCTGATTGGCGTGAAAATCTAAACCAGCCCTCCCCTATGCAAACTACATCAGAGAGAGAGATGCAATCACTTCAATCAAGGGGATTGTGATACTAGTCTTAGCATGTTGACACACAATTTTTTATTTTTTTTATTTTACCTTTACTTACCCATGTAGGCTAGTTGAGGGCAAGTTCTCTTCACAACTGCGACGTGGCCAAGATAAAGCAAAGCAGTTCGATACATACAACAACACAGAGTTACACATGGAATAACAAGATACAATCATTAAAAACGTAGAAGAGTCAGTATACAGCATGTGCAAATTAAGTAGAATAAGAGAGATAAGGCAATAAATATGGCAATTAGGCACTGAAATGATCAAATATGCAAAAGCCGAAGTGCAATAGGAGATACTGGGGTGCAAATGAGCATTATAAAATAAATAGGGCAAATATGGGGTGAGGTAGATTGGGCTATTTACAGATGGTCTGTGTACAGGTGCAGTGAACACAAGTGTATACGGACCCAGATAAAGCTGAAGCATGTTGTCATTTCCAATTCCCACAGGGAATAATACCCAGTAGTCAGGCAATCCATCATGTGGACTGCTATGGAACTGAGACAAAACTCTCCCGATTCTATTATTGATTAGAAATCAGATCTTAGTTAAAAATTGTGTTCCCCAAAAAGAGAATACTATTTGAATTGTTGCATACTCTCACTTTGCAGAGTAGGTTTTTCCTAAAAGACACCCGATATGACACAGCAATAATAGCTTGTTTTGTCTGTGTATTTTGGCCGAGATCTGAAGTTTTTTTATTTCATTTAGTGAATACATTTTTTATCCATAAGGGACCCATTTTAATGGCAGGCTGTGGGCAGTTGGAATTGCTGGCATTTGGACTATCAATGCTGCCAGCTTGGCAGCACATCTCATACCAGACCGGACGAAACCACGTGGAAATGCTAGAATGCAGAAAGCAGGAAGAAATGTGACAAACACCCAATGGAATTGAAGAGAAGGCTGTGCTCTTCAAATTACATCAGGGGCCCGGGTTCTCTCCATTTTGATTGGGTGTTTGCCTGAACCAATCGCATTTCTTCTGCCCTCAGAACATGTTGGAGTAAATAAAACTGGTATGTGCAAACAATGACATTCTTCCTGCAATGAAAATGTTGATTTCAGTCACATCATCAAAATCGTGCTAGAGCCCTCAAACAAACCGAAACCTATTAAATATTTAGTAACTTGGAAGAATATCTTAATCTCAGTGACATTGTTCACTAATGCATAATAACGATGGTTTCTGCCCCCCACATTTATTATGCATATCTACCAACATTATTATGTATAGCTACCGACAATGAATATCTCAAACGAAGACAAGGAACCATAGCAAATAGGCTTAGATATTGTGGATCCATAACTTCAAGCACAGTAAAAAAAGGATTTGTTAATTGTATTTAATCATGGTTCAAGTTAGAATAGGGTGTATATCATAATGTTGGGGAATTGTAATAAACCACAGATCAGCCGTGCTGTCCAAGAATACCACCTGACCCTCGCTCTGTCTGGAAGGAGTCTTCTTCATTCAGACATCCACAAAAATTATCCACCCCACAGGACCTACACAAGCAATAGCCAGAGTTCTATCTAACAAGAACCCTAATGAAACACACATGTAAGATTATTATTTTAATATTGTCCAATAATTAAAATTTGGGTTGGTGAGTGGATATAAAGCTGTGATAGGTACTGATACAATTATTTTCAAAGCGACTGGCCTGTAAAATTAGACCTTTCTGTGTGTCTACAATCAATCAATCAATCAAGTTTATTTATATAGCACAATTCATACACAGAAGCAATTCAATATGCTTTACAGGACATTAAAAGAGAAATAAAATGTTAACCGTTTGATTAAAACAGACATGGATTAATTTAACATGTACAGATTAAAATAAAAAGAAATAGAGATAAAAGTTTAAAGGAAAATTAAGAAGGATTTTAAAAAAGTAATGAAAATTGAAAAGTCTGGTATAGGGTTTACATGTTGCTTTTAAAGTATCTATTAAAGCTATAGGGCACATTGTGAGGTCAAGCCCTCAGTCAGTGAAAACATGAGTGTTTTTAAACCGGACTTGAAAATGGATAGGTTTGCGGCATGTCTAAGATCTTCTGGTAGCTTGTTCCAGTTGTGTGCCGCATAGCTAATAAATGCCGCTTACAGTTGTCTACGTCTGGGGTTTGGTTCACAGAAAAGTGTCTGGGGTCTGATTGGAATGAATGTGTCTAGGGCGTAGTTAATAGGGATGTGTCTAGGGTGTGGTTAATAGGGATGTGTCTAGGGTGTGGTTAATAGGGATGTGTCTAGGGTGTGGTTAATAGGGATGTGTCTAGGGTGTAGTTAATAGGGATGTGTCTAGGGTATGGTTAATAGGGATGTGTCTAGGGTGTGGTTAATAGGGATGTATTTGGGGTGTGGTTAATAGGGATTTTCCTAGGGTGTGGCCAGAATGGATGTGTCTGGGCTGTGGTTAGATGGGATGTGTCTAGGGTTTGGTTAGAAGGGATGTGTCTGGACTGTTGTTAAAAGGGATGTGTCTGGGGTGTGGTTAGAAAGGATGTGTCTGGGGTGTGGTTAGCGGGGATGTGTTTGGGGTGTGGTTAGCAGGGATGTGTCTGGGGTGTGGTTAGTAGGGATGTGCCTAGGGTGTGGTTACATGGGATGTGTCTGGGCTGTGGTTAGAATAAATGAGTCTGGGGAGTGGTTAGATGGAATGAGTCTGTGGCTGTTGTTAGAGTGGATGTGTCTGTGCTGAGGTTAGAAGTGAAGTGTCTGGGGTGTGGTTAGAAGTGATGTGTCTGGGATTTGGTTTGAAGGGAAGTGTCTGGGTTGTGGTTAGAATGAATGAGTCTGAGATGTGGTTAGAATGAATGAGTCTGTGGCTGTTGTTAGAGTGGATGTGTCTGGGATGTGGTTAGAAGGGAAGTGTCTGAGATGTGGTTAGAATGAATGAGTCTGTGGCTGTTGTTAGAGTGGATGTGTCTGTGCTGAGGTTAGAAGTGATGTGTCTGGGATGTGGTTAGAAGGGAAGTGTCTGGGATGTGGTTAGAATGGATTTGTCTGGCATGTGGTTAGAAGCGATAAGTCTGAGATGTGGTTAGAATGAATGAGTCTGTGGCTGTTGTTAGAGTGGATGTGTCTGGGATGTGGTTAGAAGAGAAGTGTCTGGGATGTGGTTAGAGGGCAAGTGTCTGGGCTGTGGTTTGAATAATTGTGTCTTGGGTGTGAAGGGAATATCACAGAGATTCCATTAAGCTGCTAAGGGTGAACGTTGTACCCAATCAAGGCTATGCGTGGTAGATGCAAAGCCCTTGCTGTAAGGAGCATTAACTGTTATTGAAACTTCATCCTAGCATAATCCTATGTTCCATTATCCAGCGAAAAATCCTAAATGTTATCTGTATGCTGTGACAGTGTTATGCGAGCATTTTTCTGAGTTAACCAGAGAACAGGAGGAGGCCCAAGGCCGTTACGTCGTGTTCCCGTAATGGTATACGATGCAGCAGAGCTCTGCCAGGGTAAACAGTGAGTACTATCGCCATGGCAGATGTGTTGTTCTCTCAGACCACCTGCCCCTTTTCACAGCTCTCTGAAGGACAGGTGTGTGACTCAGCCTCGCGTTCTCCCAACGACTCTGGAATGACCACGCCAGCCATATCTACAGGTAATCTGTAGTTGGGTAGCTTGCATTCACACGTATTACTTATTGATATTTTTTTTTCATATTATGCAAATGAAATGTTTAGAAGTGGAGTGAAATCCAAGACAGCTAAACGTCAGGACCGCAACCCATCACCGACGATGTTTGTTTGTGGAACATACATTAGAATAATGTGCTTTTTTTCTTCTTCGTGATACTCTGAATTACAAGCAGGCTACAGTAGCTGATACCGAATAAGCTCTGACTTTCCTATAATTCCCAACACTATTCCTGTGTGCTGTAATGAATAAAGCGTTTCTGTCTGAAATGCACGGTGTTTCTGATTGTTTTTGAAGAGGGCCTCTCAGATATCAAGGTTCTTATTCGTCTTTATCTTTTAGAGATGTTGGCAACGTTGCATAAGTGTCTGTGTCCTGGGTTATTGCGTTCAAACCTAATTTAGGTAGCTAAGCAGCTCCGCACTTTAACTCTCTCTCTCTCTCTCTATTAATATATTCCGTTCACTTCATTCATTATTAATTCATTAGCTTCTTGATATTCCCTGTTGCCTGGTGTCGATCCACAGGCCTTCTAGGACTACAAAGACCCAGCAGCGGTACATCCCAGGAGTAGAGCAGTCTCATGGTGTCTCAACATGCCAACTGCCATCCCTGACGGTCTCGTGCCAGACTGGGCTAAGGGTTCCTAGCTGAAACCAGAAACACTATATACCTATGGGGCCAAGACAGTGAAAGATTGGCCCTCATCAATCAACCAAGAAAATCAAGATGCAGCAGAAACCGAGGAACAGGTTTATAAAAGTTAAAGCAATAACAAACAAATTATAGGTATATTGTTGTAACTGTATTTTAGTAGAAGCAGGTGGACGTTTTCCGGTGCTTTAGATAGGAACATCATCTCCTTTGTATCTTTTCCACCTGATGAGAATGCACCTAAATTTAGAACATGACATAAAACAACCAGTGCATTTACATGAGACCCACCAACACACCATCTCTATCCGCAATGTCCTCACAATTCCGCACATTTACATGGAATTCCCTAATTATTGCTGATTAGGGAATAACAATTTTAAGAAAGCTATTGTAAACCTAAAAAAATCATTTTGGTTTTGATGTTTAATCAAGGTTATGGTTAGGAGAAGAGTTATGGTTAGGAGAAGGGTTATGGTTAGGAAAAGGGTTAGGGTTAGGAGCAATGGTTACGGTTAGGAGAAGGGTTATGGTTAGTAGAAGGGTTAGGAGCTAAGGTTACAGTTAGGAGAAAGGTTATGGTTAGTGGAAGGGTTAGGAGCTAAGGTTACGGTTAGGAGAAGGGTTAGGAGCTAAGGTTACGGTTAGGAGAAGGGTTAGGAGCTACGGTTTCGGTTAGGAGAAGGGTTATGGTTAGTAGAAGGGTTAGGAGCTATGGTTACGGTTAGGAGAAGGGTTATGGTTAGGAGAAGGATTAGGATTAGGAGAAGGGTTATGGTTAGGAGCTAGGGTAATGGTTAGGTTTAAGGTAGAACGAAGACAACACTTCGGATTGGGGTCTTCTTGAATTTCACACTACACCTCTAACAACAACTGTTTGGGTAATCAAAAAAGGTTCTCTTAAGAACCCCCCTTTTGGAACATTATTTCCAGTAGAGCGCGTGTACAAGTATATGGAACAGGATGAAGACAGGCTAGCAGATTGGAGGACAGATGTTCGAGAGGAAGATCATTGATGAGGCAGAGAGAGAGACACCAGTAATGAGTTGTGTCTGCCTGCTCAGGAGAGGCTCTCCCAGATGGGACCTCACTTCCCTCCTTCGCACTCCAACAAGCCTCCATTCGGTTCTGTCTCTCGGTCAACCTCTTCAGGGGAAACCTGTAATGAGTGCTGATTGATGTAATTACAAGAGATCCCAGTCTGCTCTACGGCCGTGGCAGCCCCTCCCCTTTCATGCCTAACGGGATCAGGAGGAGGATGAGGAGGATGACAGGAGGATGAGGAGGGTGAGAGGAAGAAGCCGCGGGTTGGGAAGCCAAACCAGATGTAGAGCAAGCAGGTAGGATGATTAGGTGTTGATTGGGTGCACCAAAAATGTCATACGCAAAAACAGGAAGAACATATTCATATTTAATAACTCCAACCTCCTGTATCCTGTGCACCCCCCCCCCCCCCCCCCCCCCCCCCCCCCCCCCCCCCCCCCCCCCCCCCCCCCCCCCCCCCCCCTCCAGTACTGTACAGCTGTCACACTCTGCTAGCGTTACCTTGGGGAGTAATGTCTTCAGCCCATTGGAGCATATTTGTGTTTGACCCTGATTTTACATTACCCAGTGATTTCCCTGAGCATGGTGGGGCCACGTCGCACTGCCTGATTTTACATTACCCAGTGATTTCCCAGAGCATGGTGGGGCCACGTCGCATTGCCTGATTTTACATTACCCAGTGATTTCCCTGAGCATGGTGGGGCCACGTCGCACTGCCTGATTTTACATTACCCACTGATTTTCCTGAGCATGGTGGGGCCACGTCGCACTGCCTGATTTTACATTACCCAGTGATTTCCCTGAGCTTGGTGGGGCCACGTTGCACTGCCTGATTTTACATTACCCAGTGATTTCCCTGAGCATGGTGGGGCCACGTCTCACCGCCTGATGAGCATGTTAGCATTCAGCTGTACTCCACTTATCAGCATCCCACAGCAGGCTCATAACAGGCTCTTCAGAGGAGCACAAGTTATGCGAAGCAGCTGCCACAACCCTCCTGTCAGCCCCCATTCTCCCTCTCCCCTGCTCTCCCGCCGACATTGTGTCCCACGTCACAGCTGGAGACACGGGTGATCCTGGTCTTTTTGGATGTCTACCGAGTCACAACGAGTGACTGGATGAACTCAGCGCCAACGATGACCCGCGTGACAGGAGTGTGTGAGGGAAAGCCAAAGAAATAAAGCCAGAACGAAAGACAGCGGGAGAGAATGAGATGATGAAAGACGGATGGACAGAGAGAGGAAGAAAGAGAGAGCCGTACGAGCAGGAGACAGAGGTGGTTAGATGGTGAAAGAGTGAGAGATATAGAGAGAGAGAGACGGTGAGAGAGTGAAAGTAAGGGAGAGAGAGGGTGAGAGACAGACATGGTTAGATGTGAAAGAGTGAGTGTTAGAGACAGAAAGTGAGAGAGAGAAAAATAACAGAGAGACTTAGTCTTCTTCTGCCACAACTAATTACAGAAAGTAACAGTAAGTCTGTCTTGTTTTTATACCTGCCTCAACCCAGTGGAGCTGAGTAGCATGTTAAACCCTACTCTTTCCCCGAAACAAACAAACGCAGTTACAAACTGAGTTATTCAGAAGATGTCTTCTTATTAGGTAGTCATAGCCACTATTTCTTCCGAGTTTTAGGCTGGTGTTAAAAACAGCATTATTGTTAACAGATCTACTGCAGGTTTGGGAGCATAGAAGATTCAGTCATGTGTCCTCTAAAGCACATCTCCACAAGCCGTTCTGTTTCTTATTAGAACCCTAGCTTAACAATAAAGTACTTGCCGGCACCAGTCTGCGTAGAGGAGAACGCAGTCCCGGCCAATAAACCCAATTGAGCTTGCAGGCGACCGGCCTATCAGATGGAGTCACCATGGCTTGACATGGCAAAGCTTAGCAAATATAAACAGGAAATTTGCTTGAAATATAAATAATCTTTCTAGTGCTCCCTTACAAAAAAAAGCCCAAGAGCTTTTTATGATACAATCAGAACTACAAGAAGTCTAGATTAAGATGTAATCCTCTTAAGTGTTTACTAGCATTTTGGATTACGACAAATGTAATACTGTTTTACAATGAACATGATATGGATCATTTAGCAATTTTATTTGACCGAAAGTCACCCAAGGCATTTCCAGATGTTCACGATGTAGAGATCTTCCTGGTCGAACTTCAGTACACCATCCAAACGTTAACGAGGGCTGGGATCCAGGGACCACACATGTTTTCTGATGAACGCTTCTAGAGATCCGCTGACCTTTAACCACCCAGATAATTTACAAGGTCCACACGCTCTAATGACGTCCACCTACTCTGGATGAGGCAGTTATCACCGTATTCTCTGGGAACCCGTTAGAGATCTAAGGTCAGAATGGATGATTTCTCTCACAGACCGCAAGATGTTAGCAAAAACTCTGGCTGACCGATCTCTTGGTGGGCAAGTTAGTCCTCGCGGACCAGATGTGCTTAAGAACCGGCGTTAACCAATTGTTAATTTTATCTCAAATGTCTCATTCTCTGAAATGATTCACTCTGCACGGTAACTTTGTGTGGACTTTGCTGTTATATATTTCGTTGGGGAGAGAACGCACCGTCGAATGGCCTTATATGTTTGTGGTTCTGTTGAAATGTTACTATGGGGATGGTTTAAAATAAATGGATTGCACTTCAATGCAGGTTCTTATGCCCGAGAATATTCACCAACCCACCCGTGCCACCCGTGCCACCCATGCCACCCATGCCACCGATGCCACCCGATTTTAATTCCATAGAGGGGTGAGACAGAGGTGCTGACTCTAGCGTAGCAATAATGTGGTATAAACGATGGCAATATTATTAAAATATCTATTGATGCAAATTACTTACAAATGAATTACAATCTTTCCTCTGAACCAAAAGGAGTTTTGAAAACCGAATCAGTCAAATGTCCATGACTATCTTGCTGTCCTCCCCACACATAAAACTATTTACAACAGAAGGTATCGTGTTAGTCTGACTCGATGGAGAAGGGCTGCCCAAACAGGGAATAATGCATAATGTTTAGCTGATATGAACAGATTGTTTACTGTATGCAAGTGGTCTTTATCTACTAAATCATGCAAATAAAAATCAGCTTGTTCCTTTTGCATGCGGCATGTTTACTACAGACTACAAGTATGCATTCATTAATATTCTCATCACATACTAGCCTATTTGTAAAGCACCATCTGATATCTGCTGCAGTAATAAGTTAAATAAACAAACGTTGATTGATGGTAGTTTACAGCATTGTAGTAGTGTACAAATATTTTCCAGCATTTAGATGAGAGCTTTAAAGTAAATGCAAATGGATGTGATACATGTTGGGTACTTTAAAGTAAATGGATGTGATACATGTTGGGTACTTGTTCTAACTCTCCTAAAGCTCTTACATAGTGGAACGAAAACATTCAGATATTTGTTTTGAAAAATGATTAGACGCATGGTTAGATTTTTCAATCAAAGTGAAGTAGATGAACATATTAGGTGAGTTACCTGCAACTGGTTGAAGAGGGCTGGTTGAGGAGGTCTAATCAAACTTCTCTATCACATGACATCACTACAGATGACAGCAATTAAGTGTGTCAATTAAGTGTTCTCAGATTTCCCAGGGACCCCCCCTTGCAACTGCCCCCCCCTAATCTGCACACATCCAACACTACGACACACACACACACACACACACACCAAGCAGGAAGCAGGTGCATTCAAAATGTGGCATTCGTGGGGTGAAGGAGTCACAGCGGGTGACAGGGACTGATTAGGAATTTACATGGAAAATTGGCACATCGCAATCACAGTCACGCCACTGGAGTTTGTCTGGCATTACACCACATTCTTTATTCATGTTCCCATTGAAATAAATCCCTGATTTACACAGATGACAATGGAACCAGAGGGTAAGACAAAATAACATAACGCTCCTGAGGAAGAAATGCCTCCTTTAATTGCTCACAGGTTTCCCGTACGCAGGGCAACGTGCTCACAGGTCAACATATTGTACATGTTGCAGATAAATGGCAAGGGAACAAGTCTTTTGTAAAGGTGGCCAGAGCAAATTGATTGTCCTTCCACATCTTCTGGATGCTCTTTCACACCACTTGGTGTTGTTGTCATTAGCAAATCACTGGTTGGGTGGCCTGTCTGGTGGGTCAAAAGGTTATACTAGTTGCCAGCGAGTATCAACCACGACAACTTTTTTATTGAGTAAGAAAATCCTCAATAAAATATCAGCAAGAGCCCATGGTATTTAGGGCTTCTACCTATTTCCTCCCTACAATCACCTTGTTACTCGGGAGGGCAAGGATGTTAGAATGAGCCTTTGACAGGCCCAATCTATTACAGTAAGTATGTATGTCTTAAAGCCTGAAGTACCACAGCTTCTCTGATGAGGTGTTCGCTTGTGTTTACCAACCAACCACGTCTCGCTTCTCCACTCTACTCTATTTACTTCCTTCATATAATGGCATTTCGGTGACAGGAAAGACCTATACAAATCCATTCTAATTCCTTAAGGAGACAACGGCCTGTAAACAAGGTTCCCTTAAATAAACAGTTGTTTTGCTGGGTACCTGCAAACATGTTGATAACTCAAGCCTTCTGTGGGATTTTGATCGCTTTTTTTCATCTAAGCATATAGAGGACGTGATTACACATGCTTTTATGTGTTAAAAAAAAAAAAGGTTTCATGCCATACGTCACTCAAAGTACTCGGCTTCAATTCATAGTCATTATTCGATATTTGATGTGAATTGTTGAACTACTTCAAGGTGATGACAGATCTGAAACTTGACGGACGTGTCCAGACATGTTACCAATGGCTGTTTGTCAAAATTAAATGCTTTTTTGTGTGAACCTGCTATTGCATTACAGGCTTGAGTTAGAATGAATGACGTGATTAGAGGGGGACATTAGAATGCATAGTTATTCTGTAATAGACAAGGGATTGAGAACCGTTGTAAGAGCTTTCACGACGTACATGTTGCTGTAGAAACAAGATACTGTATATGCAACCTAATTTTAGAATTTGCTACATACGACCTCAGTTACAAACTGAAAAAATCTCAAGCTACTGATCTGATCTGTTGAGTATATCGAAATGAATAGCAGTAAATTACATTTGATAAGATCCAAATATTAATAATAGAGTAATATTTCCAGCGCAGAATGTGGGCAAGAGTAGGCAAAGTCCAATGAGAAAATGTCTGGAAATGTCTTTCCCGAAAACTATACATATAATAATGTACAAATATAATAAAAAATAATACATAATATACAAAAACAATCTCCTGACAATGTTTGTATCAGGGAATACCTGATAACAATTTACATTTGTGAATCCACATATTTTTTGGGCGAGTAATATAGATTACTTCTCTCATCTAAAAACATAAATTTTTTCTCCATCTCTGCTCAGATAATAGCCAATTTAACATGGCTTAAAAATAGAGATGGTTTTCCCTCTGAGAATACAGGAACTGTCTTTCTTAAGGCTTGGGAAAGACAGCTGACACAGTGCATTGGCTGTGAAATTGATATTCTAGCAAATGCCACCGCATTCATGTACTGTAGGGTAATATCATTCTGGAGTAAATTATCAACTAATAAATAAGGGGCCACCGTTTCAGTCAGCCACGGACAGAAGCTTTGCCCCCCTGTCCATCAAAAATGATTGTTCCAAAAATAACTGAACGAGTACAGTTGTTTTGTCTCCCTCTCGCCAACACATTCAATAGGTTTATTTCATTCTCAAGTTTATTATCAACTAATACACAAGGGTGCACCGTTTCAATCAGCCACGGGCAAAGTCTGGGTCCCTTGAAGGATTGTTCTACATGGATTAAACTCACACGGTTAGTGTGTGTATCTCAGACCGGCAAGCCAGTCTCCAGTATGTATTTTTACTTAACAAAAATTGGGACTAAATCGTTGCCCTCCAGCCGATCAAGAAGGATAATGTTTTAAATAATTAAACGTATGCTGTGATTTTGTCTCTCTCACAACAAAATATTTAAATGTCTGATGTATTTCTGAAGCATTCTGAAGTATTCTGAAAGCTCACGGAACGTTCTGCTGTATTTGGCACATTCACTCCTTTCTGGGAACTCTGGGCCTCATTCAACATATGCAACTCTTATCACAGGTATTAATGTTAACCTTGTTAAATCTCTGGAAGTTAAATAGGCCTTCTGTCAAGTAGAATGTACATACACAGTTGTGGTACCACAGACAATTTGCATTGGGGATGGGTTGAAAAAGAAATAGACCCTGCTTCAATTTCACAGCCAATACGCCCATACATGCACGAATACACACTAACCAGTCCTCCTCAAGCGATGTTGCTTCTGGAGCGTGATAACCGCCACCCCTTCTCTGTTGGAGCTATGATCATGTCACCTGTCGGTCTGGTTCAATCACTTTATATTATTAATCCCATTGTACATGATTCTATATCATTTCAACCTTCAAACGGTATAATTCCTGCTCCCGATAGCTTGAAACCCGCCCCTCACGCACACACTGCCATGGTAATCACTTTAGATGAGAGACCCGAGGATTTATACCTTAATAGTTTTGTTTGATATCTACAGGACCGAAGAATGCTTAGTTTGACAACAAATATAATGATTCGAGACAAGGGGTGGGATCACTGACATGTCCATATTATTGTTCACAAGCTCCATTGTGGTAGGTTGGGTGTTATCTTGCTAAACAGGTGAATCCCACACGATGCTATACTTAATTGTACTGGCATGTAAGAAGCATTTCCTTTCAATGTTTTTGTTCATCACAGTTTTCAGCATAACATCCAGATGTAGATTAATATAAAAGAACAATGTGTTCAGTAAAATGTATCTTCACCTCAACACATTTCCTGCACAGTGTTTGCAAAAGAAGCGTCATTTCCTGACTTCCACTGTTATTGGTTTGACTTATAAGAAAGGTGTTTTTCAATAACAACATTATCAAAAAAGAATATCCTTCTCTGGCGACATCGGGGAGAGGGTTCCAGGAATATATATGACTGAACGTTGGCCTTTTCACAAGCAAGGGGAGAAACCTTTAGTAAAGGTCCCGTTTAAATGTTTCTGCTAAATCATACCACAACGGCACAGAATATTCCAGATTCTAAATGGCTTGCTGTGACTGGTCAATGTAGTTGACTCTACATGTGTTCTGTTTTTAATCATCAAACTCTGGTCAACACCACAAGGATCACCAAGAAGGCACACCGGTAGATTAACGCTTTTGTCAACTGAGTCGATCCGGCTTTACAGATCAGGTGTAGTGTCCATCCTCTCCTTCCACAAGGGGACTGTTCTGGCGCGCTAACTAAGCTAGCTGCAATGAACAGAACATATCGCAGAAGGAGTCATTTCCCCCACCAACCCTCAATCAGCGTCCTCATGACTCCAGAGCAAGTAAGCATGTGGGAGAAATCATCGTGTCCCAACCCACCCAAGACTCCCACTGGCGAGCTATGGGCGATGTGGATCCATCGTGACCGACAAATCTGCCTATGGAAGAATAGCTTTGTGTGGTGGCCCTCAGGGTTCAGCCTGTCCCATTTGGACTGCCATCAAGACTATGGTCACCACATCCAACCAACCACCCAAACTGTTAT
Source organism: Novumbra hubbsi (assembly GCA_016801125.1). Lineage (NCBI taxonomy): Eukaryota > Metazoa > Chordata > Actinopteri > Esociformes > Umbridae > Novumbra > Novumbra hubbsi. The sequence continues at coordinate 13,856 of JACXGK010009766.1, forward strand.
CTTATATGATTAACGCCTATTTTGCGCAGCGCTGGGAAAAACACTACTGCAAACTGAATCCTTCTGTTCCTCAAAAAAAAAAATCTATTTCAACTTTTCTTTGGGATGTAATTCCCAAAGCTTCATCAATGTGTCTTCTTTGCATGTATCGTAATATGTCCTGTATCCTATATTTAATTGAATACAAGCAGCACCGTATAATGTACAATTTACTTGAAAGCAATTTTCAGTGTGTGTTCATGTATTGTAGACGGCAATTAAAAGTGACTGAGGGTGGCCGAAGAAAAATACCATGTACTGGTAATCTCATGAAATGCTGAACTGACTACACTATATGTGGCTCAGACGAGGATGCTTGATGGCCAGAGAGGATGAATGGGAAGGCAGAGAAAACAAATAACAGCTTAATCTCAGTTGGTAGAAAATCTGACGTGCTTTCTGTGTTTATTTAAAGACACAAATATGTCACGCCAAACCTTTTTGACGGTCTGGAATGTGTGACGCAATTGCGAAAAAAGATTGTTTCCGGCTCAGTTTTGTGTTAGAAAAGTACATCTGAACAGCTTATATCACTGTTACTTAGCAACTACAAGGAATTATATAAATAGAGGGAAATTACATTCTTTGCTTGTGTCATCCCCCAATCTGATGAAAAGTTATTAATCAGAGTTGATCATCTAAGTATATTCTTTATTCTTAGTTGTTGATTCTACGCTTTTGATTCACATACCGACACAGAAACACACAATTTCATGTACACACAAACAACCCAACACACGCAAACCCACTTCTCTTCACACACACACACACACACACACGCACACATACCCACTCAGGCACATGTATATTTATGTAATCAGTAACAGTCCAGTAGACCAAAGCGAATAACATTTGCATCTCACTTTTAAAGACAGTTATATCATCCATAAAAAAGTGACTGACAGAGTAGATAGACAGCCAGAGACAGTTTTCTCCAGGACTAGAATGGTGAATGGTCATATCAGTCGGAGTCTCTCCACCATCTCCCATCAGGCCATCAGACCTGCTTACAAGAGACAGGTCCATGACCTCACATTTACATGGAAAATGATTGGGGCAATTAACAGTTTGAAAGTGTTTAGTCAGTGTGTTTTGTCGGAGTAGGCTAAGGAGTAGATTAGATTGTGGAATGATCAGTGACTGATTGGTCAGGGCGAGCTAAATTGATTAGATTGGTTACATCATTGCCTGCAGAAGTTCTAAGGATGAACCAGATAGGTTTGGTTCCTTGTGATTGTTTGGAAAAGAATACACAATATATATATATATGTATTTATGTATGCATAGTATATGCTGTATACATACATTCAAATATGTCCTATATATTATTCTCTTTCACCACATTGAAACAGATTAGTAAATCCTTTATGCGATTACCATATGGACACAAGGCAGTTGCCAGACAGCAGTCACGTCTACTGTGAACACATTCCAACCCTGGGGAACAGGAGGCACCTATGAGGATGCCATCGTGTAAAGCCATTCGTCTAACGGATACTGTGGGCGTGGCAGGGGCAGGGCTCAGAGCGCAGCTCCGGCAATTTGTTTTGGAAGACGGACTGATGCAAGTGTCGGGACTGAGGGATGGATGTACAGTGCATCAAAGTCAGCCTAGTATGTGTGTGTGCGTGTGTGTGTCTGCGTGTGTGTCTGCGTGCGTGCTTGTGTGTGCGTGGTGTCTGCATGCAACGTATATGTGTGTATCACGGTGGATAATGGACCGACCCCACCTGAATGCCTCTCTCTAAAAGCTTTCTCACTGCTTCCCGGTCCTTGAATCATAACAGCTTCCTGCTCTTTGAGGACAGGTTGGACGGAGTAACCGAACACACACACACCAGTTATAACACACACACACCAGTTATAACACACACCAATTACCGGACAGGAGATGAGGAAAGGTCTGCGGTGCTAAGAGGTCGACCACTAAGTGGAATGTTCTCCCTCCCCTCACGCATGGTCTTTATTGGCCTTGACTGGGGGAGACTCTGAGGGGGAGAGCGAGGGGGGAGGGGGGGAGAGGTGAGGGAATAAGGGAAGAGAAGGAGGGATGGCTTACCTCTGCCGATGGTCTCCACAATGCAGGCCTCTACGAGGGAATGGAAACATTAGGGTTAGAGTGTTTTGGAAAGCTCCGGGAAAATGAGCCGGCATGTGTTCAGTGCATGAGCCTGTTGGAGAGGAGAGAGCTGATTGGAAACGATGACTGAGAGGCTCCCTGTGCTGATAACGTTAACTGTCCCCTTTCCCTCATACACCTATACACATAAACACACTCACACACACACATACACCCCCGCTTACACAATAGGCACGCCCTACCTGTCCTGTCTGCTTGTGACCCCTCCCTCACACACGCCCCTCAGACCCCTCCCTCACACACAGCCCCTCAGACCCCTCCCTCACACACAGCCCCTCAGACCCCTCCCTCACACACAGCCCCTCAGACCCCTCCCTCTCACACAGCCCCTCAGACCCCTCCTTTACACACAGTGTTATAATACAATAAACACCATGTGTTATAGTACAGTAAACATCATGTATTATAAGACAGTAAACACCATGCGTTATAATGCAGTAAACATCATGCACTATAATGCAGTAAAACACTGTGCGCTAAAATGCAGGTAAACACCATGCGTTATAATGCAGTAAACACCCTGCGCTATAATGCAGGTAAACACCATGCGTTATAATGCAGTAAACACCCTGCGCTATAATGCAGGTAAACACCATGCGTTATAATGCAGTAAACACCCTGCGCTATAATGCAGGTAAACACCATGCACTAAAATGCAGTAATACACCATGCACTAAAATGCAGTAATACACCATGAGTTATAATACAGTAAACACCATGCACTATAATGCAGTAAACACCATGCGTTATAATGCAGTAAAACACCTTGAGTTATAATACAGTAAACACCATGCACTATAATGCAGTAAACACCATGCACTATAATGCAGTAAACACCATGCGTTATAATACAGTAAACACCATGCACTATAATGCAGTAAACACCATGCGTTATAATGCAGTAAACACCCTGCGCTATAATGCAGGTAAACACCATGCACTAAAATGCAGTAAACACCATGCACTAAAATGCAGTAATACACCATGAGTTATAATACAGTAAACACCATGCACTATAATGCAGTAAGCACCATGCGTTATAATGCAGTAAAACACCATGAGTTATAATACAGTAAACACCATGCACTATAATGCAGTAAACACCATGCACTATAATGCAGTAAACACCATGCGTTATAATACAGTAAACACCATGCACTATAATGCAGTAAACACCATGCGTTATAATGCAGTAAAACACCATGCGTTATAATGCAGTAAACACCATGCATCAAACAGTGATGGCATCAGAGCCAACTGAGATCCCATTGTTTAATCTTGAAAACAGCCACCAAAGGGTTCGACTCACTGGTCGTTTGGTTGTTTATTACCCGACCACGATTGGTTCCAGTGTGCTTACTGAGGTGTTTAGCCCGGAGGAAGGCAATCTGCAAACTTAAGGAGTAGTGTGCTGTTGAGAGGAATATTGTTGGATGTAATGATCTGGTTACAGCAGTTAGGAGAGGGGAGGGGCCACATTCTGTCATTATTTATGTCATTCATCACTCTCCCTTTCTGTCCCTATCTCTATCTCTTTTAATCTCTTTCTCTATCTTTCTCCCTTTCTGTCTCTATCTCTATCTCTTTTTATCTCTTTCTCTATCTTTCTCCCTTTCTGTCTCTATCTCTCTCTCTCTCCCTCTGTCTGTCTGTCTGTCTCACTATACATTGCTCTCATCGTCTAAGGGAAGTAGAAAATTATCCTCTTCAAATATGTAGGTCTACAGATCATTATGGTGAAATATGTAGGTGTACAGATCATTATGGTGAAATATGTAGGTGTACCGATCATTATGGTGAAATATGTAGGTGTACAGATCATTATGGTGAAATAGGTAGGTGTACAGATCAGTATGGTGAAATATGTAGGTGTACAGATCAGTATGGTGAAATAGGTAGATGTACAGATCAGTATGGTGAAATAGGTAGGAGTACAGATCAGTATGGTGAAATAGGTAGGTGTACAGATCAGTATGGTGAAATATGTAGGTGTACAGATCAGTATGGTGAAATAGGTAGATGTACAGATCAGTATGGTGAAACAGGTAGGTGTACAGATCAATAAGTAGACTGACAAGTTCCGGAAGAAGATTGCACTCAACTAGCTTAAAGAAGGCCGGTTTTATTGCTTCTTTAATCAGCACAACAGGTTTCAGCCTTGCTAATATAATTGCAAAAGGGTCTTCTAATCAATCAATTGGCTTGTATTTGTAAACACAACGTGCCATTGAAAACATGAGTGATGGTTGCTGATAATGAGCCTTGTATGCTGTTGTAGAAATCCATCTACAATATGTCATTTACAACATTAACAATTTCTACACTGTATTTCTGACGAACGTTATGTTGTGTTAACAAATAAAACCTAGGATTTTCATATGAACACATGGACATTTCTAAGTGACCCCAAACTTTTGAGCGGTAGTGTACGTTAACTGAGACTTTTAATTCGGCTCTTTGTATTGCCCAAAATAATAGTGACCCTCCATTTCCGTCTCAGGGTCAACTTGTAAATGAGGTCATACCATTCAGACAGACAGCAATTTCATCATTGCATTTGTGTGTGCGCTTGTGTGGATGTGTTTGTGAGAGCTTGGGCGTGCGTGTGTGTGTGTGTTTCTGCAGGCAACCTCAGAGAGGAATGTGTGTTTGTGCCTCATGACAATGTTAGAGGTCAGAGGTGATGTTTTCTCTGTTATTACTTTCTAACATCTTTGCCTTCTGTGGTCTTCCCACAACTTCTTCCCTGACTATGATTTTGATGGTTTACTTTCTCTCTCCTCATTCTCCATTTCCTTCACCTCTTCGTCTTTCTTTCTCTCCTCTCATCCAGCAACCAAACACTGGTCGTGTAAGATTTTAAAATGTGTACTTATTCAGAGTGTGCAGACTTCTTATCATTCACTATGGTCCTACAGTCTGGCTCCTAATCTACAAAGATCCCCACCCATCCAATGTTTTCCTCCTCTGAGACCTGATTTTAGAGAAGGGGTGAGAGCCCTAGCAAGAGCCCTGGCACTAACCTCTAGTGCCTGCTAAACAGTCTGGCTGTCTTGTGTGCCTGGTAAAATTTCTGGTGCTTGGTAAACAGTCTGGCTGAATGGTGCTTGGTAAACAGTCTGGCTGAATGGTGCTTGGTAAACAGTCTGGCTGAATGGTGCTTGGTAAACAGTCTGGCTGAATGGTGCTTGGTAAACAGTCTGGCTGAATGGTGCTTGGTAAACAGTCTGGCTGAATG
>JACXGK010009768.1:0-19335 GCA_016801125.1 Novumbra hubbsi
GTGAAGACCTACAAGAAGATTTGACCAATAGGCTCCCTTAAGGAGAACCTATAAATTTGAATGTATCTAAACAATGCGCTCTCTTTCCCAGCTGTTCCCAGCCAAAACAAGAGCCGTGCACGTTCGATAGGGACATTATACTCCGGTTAACAAAATACGTTGATAATTTCTAATTGGACAAAGTCGTCAGGATCATTTATTTCTTAACACATTCCACCACCTTATACGGGCCGGTCCACCGTGGTTTGCTCCACTTCCGCTTGCTCACCTTCAGCAGCACCCACGGAGTATCAGGAACGGTCGCTGGAGTCTCACCGGCCCTTCGTTCTCCCACCTGTTGGGCAAAACCTGTAACGAGAGCTCGTAAATCATTAAATTGGGCCTTACTACATCCTGACGATCTCTCAGCGCCCAGGGACAAGCCAGCCCCCGGGCCAGGGAACTGTCTCCCGGTCAGTAGTTCGTAGGGGGTGAAACCCGTGGCCTGGTTCACTGATGCTCGTACTGACATGAGGGCTACAGGGAGTGCGTCAACCCAATTTAACCCAGTTGTTGCCAGAATTTTTGCCAATTTGCTTTTTATGGTGCGGTTCATTCGTTCCACCCATCCCTGTGACTGAGGGTGGTAGACAGTACCAAATGAATGATACAGGCCCAACATGGCCTCTACTTGCTGAAGTTCCCTCACTCTCTCAGGGAACCCTTGCCGGGGGATATAATGGTTGATCAGACACTTCACCACCGTACTGCTGTCCTCCTTCCGGGCAGGCCACTCCTCGGGCCACCCTGTGAATGTATCCACACACATAAGAACGTACTTAAAACCCCTCACCCGTTCCCCCATGTCTGTGTAATCGTTTGTGATCTCGTGTCCGGGCCGACACGTCAACAGGAAAGTGCCCATTTCAGGATGTATTGTGGGGCGCACATTGTGATTTGTACAAACCGAACAGTGGTCAACAAAGTCTTTTACTATGGCTTTCAGGAATGGGTGCCACCAGTGACAGAGATTTCTCAGTGTCTGCGCTGGTCCGACGTGACCCGGGCCATGGGCCTCCAGGATCAACGTCCGTCTTAGTCTGGGTGGTAGGGCACCTCTCTCCAACCACACCGACTTTTCCTGTGGGGAGGCTGCCTCCTGAGAAAACTGAACATACTCTTTAGACAACAGACCCGTCATTTCGGGCAATGATCGTACCACTAGTGCCTGTCCAACCATATACCCCGCCGCCTTTTTTGCCGCCTGATCTGCTGCGTCATTTCCCCTGGCCATCATAGTGCCTGACACATCGTGTCCCTTACATTTCAGCACTGCCACCTTTTGTGGCTTCAAGATTGCCACCGCCAATGCCCTCATCTCTGGCTCATGTTTTATAGGTTGATTCCCTGCTGTCAGATACCCTGTCCGTTCCCACTGCGGTATCTCAACATGTATTGCTCCCACTGTGTATGCTGAGTCGGTGTATATGTTCACCACTTTCCCTTCTGCCTTTTCTAGCGCGGTTAACACTGCAACTACCTCTGCCCTCGGTGCCGACAGGCGTCCTACCAGCGCATCGGCTGCCACTGTAACGAATCGCGATCCTTCCCTTCTTACCACTGCAAACCCTTCCTTCAGTTCCCCCGTTGACTCCTCCCTGAAACAGCAGCCATCTGTGAACCAGTCTTCCCCATCCGCTATAGGCCCGTTTTCTTAGTCTGGTCAAAGTTTGCTTTCTATCTGACCGATCAGTTCTCACTGGTGTGGCTCTCTGCCCCCCATCCTGTTTGCCATGTTGATCCCTTCGTGTGTGTATGTTATGTGTGGTGCGGTAAGTATTTTTGTCAGTCGCTGTTGTTTGAGGGAAGTCATGGTGAACGTTTGTGAATTCACATATGCCACTGTACTGTGTGTCGTCAGTACCTATAACGGGTGCCCCATTACTAGATGCTCTGTTTTCTGGATGATTTTTGCCACTCCTGCCGCGTGTTGAGTACACCCTGGGTGTCGTTTTTCTGCCTTATCCATGGCTATGCTCGTGTAGGTAAGTACCTGCCTAGCTCCCCCTTTTTTCTGAAACAGAACCCCGTTAACAGTGCCTTCTGTTTCAGAAACATCCAGATAAAACAACAGTGTATAGTCAGGTGTGGCTAATTGCGCAGCGAGAGCCAACGCTTGTTTCAGGGCAATAAAGGCCCGTTCTGCTTCACAATTCCAACGCAGCTGTCCTGTTAGATTGCGCTCTGCTGCCACTAGTGACCGTAAATGGAACGTAAGGCCTGCGTAGTTGGGGATGAAAGTACGACTATACCCTGTTAACCCTAAGAATGAGAGCATCTGTTGCACCGTGGCTGGTAGGGGGTGATTGAGATAGGGTGCGGCCCAGAAAGGCCACCTCTGTTCGAGCCAATTGTAACTTGTTCTTGCTTACCTTAAACCCAGCGTCCGCTAGGCAGAGTAGAACATTTTTGGTAGTGTCCAGACACGACTGCGCGTCTGGCGCCGCAATCAGGAGGTCATCGACATATTGGACCAAGGTTGTGCCCTCTAGGATGTCGCAGGCTTCTAATGTGTGCCGTAGCACTCGATTAAACAGACCGGGAGACAATGAGAACCCCTGCGGTAACCTGGTGTAGCTATACTGGAGGCCCCTGTGAGTGAAAGAAAATATGTCTCTGCGGTCCTCTGCTAAGGGAAGGCAGAAGAAAGCATTAGCTAGATCAATACAGGTGACCCAGCGGTGTGACGGTTCTAGGCTATGCAGTACTACATAAGGGTTAGGCACGGGAATGGTGGGGGTGATGATAATCTTGTTAATGGCGCGTAGATCATGTGCCATCCGGTATTTACCGGTCTTCCCCTTTCCTATTGGTAAAATGGGTGTGTTCCATGGATATGCCGACCCCTCCAGTACCTGTGACTGGAAGAGGCCCACTACCGCTTCGTCTAACCCAGCCGCTGCGGCTGGTTTGTGGGGATACTGAGAGCGCCAGATAGGTGGGCCGGGCTGGATCTAAAAGGTAACTGGGGTTATTTTGGCAAGGCCCATGTCCGTGGGTCCCTGAGACCATAAGGCCTCTGGTAAAAGGGTCAGTAGTGTGGCAGCGTCAGGGTGGTCCATCCTCTCGCGGCCATGTGAGCGAGTAATAACCTCATGTTCTAGGGTGACCTTGTTCTCAGTGCCTGCTGCCATGCGATAAGTCTTACAAGAGGTAGAAAAGATAACAGTGGGCCACCGGGTGTTTTCCCAATCGGTTGCTGAGGCGGCCCTTTTTACCATGGGGCCTAGATCCTTAGCCTGATGCTCCGGATGCAAGGCCAGCGAGACATGGGGCACTGCCTCAGCTGACATGCAATACCACTCCGCCTGGTCCACCGTGAGCCGTACACCCGCCGCTATGCCCTCAGGTCCCACCCACAGATAGTCACACTCAATGATCCACTGGTGCCCCTGTAACAAAGATGAGAATGAGTCTCCATATACCTCATCATCATTGCGATCATAAAACAGAGTAACATGAGGGGGGTCGGTCGGAGGAGCATAGAGTTCGAGGGCCCGGAGCCACCGCTCTTGTTTTGTATAAAACTTCAATATGCCCTCATCCTCAGGATGTTCGGGAGAGAGCGGGCCCCAGTAGATGTCAGCGACTTGGGACTCTTCCTGCCGCAGCAGCCATTGTCCGTTTCCCACCTGAGGGTCCCCGCAGGGCAGGCGAGTGCCATCCCGCAGTAGTACTAAAAGTCCATCCGCGGAACACAGGATTGTGGCCCTCAACTTGATGAGTAGGTCCCTTCCTTACCCCGGAGAACCCGACCAGGCCGACCGTGCGTGTTGACATCAATTGCTCGCTTACCGGAGTGTTGAGAGTGGAAAATGTAGCTCCAGTGTCTACCAGGAATGGCAGCTTCTAGTGGTTTACGGTCAAAGTCAATGATGGGTCAGCCTGGGTGCTCGGGGACGGTTCTCCTGGGGTGTGTCACTGTTGGTGCTCTCCTCCCCAGTTCCAGGGCTCTTCGGACATGGGATACTGCCCCCCCGTGGGTACCGGAGTTGGCGTTAGGGGGAGAGGGGCCCGGTGGGTACTGCGGCGGCTGGTAGCCTGACCCCTGCTGGTGGAACGGTGGGCTGCGGTATCCGCCTCTCGGGGGTCCCCCTCTCCCTCGTCTGGGTGGTTGGTAGGTTTGGTTGGGACACTCCCTGGACCAGTGTCCTGTTTGACCACAAGAGAAACAACCCCCATACCCTGGGTGGTTCAAGACCCCCCTACCCCGATAGCCCCCGCGACCCCCGTTGTACCCGCCTCGCTTACCATAGGGCCCCCTGTGGTCTGAGTCCGGCTGATCCCATGGTGGGGAAACCTCTGGGCCCGGCGGAGCGGTCACTACTAATTGTTTAGCTGGATCTAACTTTTTCTTTTCGGTGGCCTCCTGTTTAGCCTTCCCCAGTTGTAATTTTAAAAGCTGGGCTTGTAGAGTCTTAAACTCTGTTTCTCTTTCTTTTTTCTCATCCATGGCCCACTGCAGATGGTGTACCACGTGACGCTCCCACACAGTTGAATCTGCCCCAGGCAGATCAGGGTTGGCCATAACCGTTTCCCTGACTTCAGTAGGGACTCCCTCTAAGACTGACCTCCTAAAACACTCTCTCTGGGTTCCATCTTTACCTGGGTGGCACCCGGTATGACAGGTCCACTTTTCTTTAGCTCTGGCTAGATAGTCCCACGGGGCCTCCCCCTCCTCCCAATCTATTTTTGGTGCAGCAGCTTGATTAGGCATGGGAAACTGATCTCTCATGGCAGCTGCTACGCTCCCTACTACTCTAACAAACGGGACCTCATCAGGAAGTTTAGCAGTCTTAGCTCCAGCCTCTAGGTCAGCCAACTCATGCTGTGTCATTGCGCGGGCGGCTACTGCCCTCCAATCACCCACTGCCAGTTCACGTCCAGCTGTTAATTTATCGAAGTGCTCAAGCCACCCCCCCCCCCCCCCCCTTCTCTAATCGGGGGCATCTTATCCACTATCCCTTGTATATCCCCAAACTGCCATGGCTTGTACTTCACCCCCCCTTTTCCCATAGTTAACGGCATTTGCATTGCGTATGACAGACTCCCCGCCTCTTCCCTTCTAGCTCTTCCTCTAGTGACCGTGCCCTCCCTGGCTCGTTTTTCTGTAGACTCCCTCACTGCAGTTTTAATTTGTTCTGCTAAATTGTGTCTATGTATCGTTCTGTCAGCGTTGTTTCTTACGTCATTGTCTAGGTCTATACTATCGTCTTCGTCTGCCCATTTGTCGCCTTCCTGGTCTACCTCCCCTACTTCTCCTATGTTGTCCTTATCCGAGTCGACTAACACCCCTGTTAGATTCCCCGTAATGCAAACTCCCCTAGTCCCACGTACTCTTCTCTTTACTCCGAGGGCAGGCACCGGGCCAAGGGGTTTCATACTGGAGCGTGTTCTGTTAAGAAATAAATGATCCTGACAACTTTGTCCAATTAGAAATAATCAAAGTATTTAATCACCGGCGTATCATGTCCCTATCGAACGTGCACGGTTCTTGTTTTGGCTGGGAACAGCTGGGAAAGAGTGCTTTGTTTAGATACATTCAAATTTATAGGTTCTCCTTAAGGGAGCCTATTGGTCAAATCTTCTTGTAGGTCTTCACGTTGCGTGGTGTGCGTAGTGTTCTGATTTGCTGGACTGAGTCTCTGATTGTCCGACGTCTTCCTGTTGGGGTTGGTGTTCTCGAACCTGGATGCGTCTTTCTGTAGTCTCGTGGTCTTTCTTGTACACCCCATGCGCTTCCTGTTATTCGTTCGCCCTCTGCTTTATTACCCCACCTTTACATGTGTCTTCAATGTGATTACTACATATTATTACTTGTTTTGTTCATGCTTTAAGCAGTTTCATTTGGCTGTTAATAATGCATTCATGATATGGCTATACATTCTAAAGGCACAAGCATACAATTGTACGATTGTGAATATAGCTTATTAGGACACTTTACTTTCTGGTTTCGTTCCATTCTATTACGTTCCTGTTGTGGATTATTTTAGTTAAGATTAGATATTAGATGTGTGTGTGCTATTAGAAGCAAACTGTGCCAGTAGGGCGTATACTCTGAAATTAGCCAGCTGGAGGTCGTAAATGTTAATAAGTACATTCCAGAGGTAGGACTATAAATCAAGAGATTAGAGGCAAGGACATAGCATGTATAGGAAGACAGGTTTATTGCCTTTTTTAGCTGGACCCACAGATGCAGACAAGGAGGAGGATGGAAACGAGCTAGCCATGGTCGGATCTACTGGCACCAGCCTACCCCCCTCAACTGTCTTCTTCGTCGGCCTCCGAGGCCATCAGAGGGCCCCACGGATGGAGATGGGGGCTGCAGGACGGGACACGCCCACCCAGGAAGCGCGCTCATCAAATTCGATACAATCACTGAGGGGGGAATAGGCTACATAAAATGTGTCCGATGTGAACGGACTTCAGACCTTCCTGGCTGTATTTTGGGGAACGATCTCCAGATATATCTGTAATAAAGGCGTTTACTTTGGAAATAGCTGACCGTGTGGACATTCTCTGATTCAGGACTCGGGGGAAGTAGTTTGAATTCTACACTGTCTCAATTTCCTACTCGCAAAATACGGAATAATCTTACTCTCTTTATCTATTTTTTCAATTATTTTACCCCATATGGTGGTCTGATTCCACAACAAATCTTCAATCGATCCCACGGGCTTAGTCCCGTCCGGGTCATATTCTTCCACTACCAGTTTTAACATTTCCTGACTTAATTTTACTCGCCAATCTCCTTTCTTTCTTTTGTCTGCTTTTTTTATTACCACATCCATAACGCATGCTATTTGCTGTTCCCATGGTTTGAATTCCACTACTTCCGCCATTTTTACACAATTCCCCGCACAGTTACCACAGCCTACAATTCCCACAATGCAACACACAGTTTATACGTTTTTCTTAACTATTTCGGACGTTGCCGCCGTCCAGGCCTTTAACCAACCAATTGTTCGAAATATCTTAAAATTCCAGGGCTCGCACCTCTATGTGGTAATTTGGAGATCCCCAACTCTCTGGGTTATCCAGCCCAGTGATCCTCACGAAATAATAGTTCCGTGAAGCCTCTGCATCCGTCGACCCAGAGTTTGATACACCACTTCTAGGATTTTCCACTTTGAATTTACCATAACGGTCCAGGCCTCTACACCAAACTGTTCATTTATATTCGACAATATAATTTTGGAAAAGTCACTTCCGGGCAGTTCGGGAATTAAGTTCCCAGGACTTAATACCTACTATTTCGTCCGGAGACGCCCCTCCGGTACTGGCCTCAAACCATTCAAGGTTATTCCTCTGGACTTAAACCACTAGTTCGTACAGTGTCGCCGCACTGTCCAGGTCTCAAATTTGGAGACTTAAATTTACACTCTTCGTACTTTTCACAAACGATTTTCAAAATTTGACTATAGCCAATACACAGATTTGTTTTAAAACAGGTTCTGCTTACCTTTTTAAGTTGCCATATCTAAAAATCGTTCGGAAGTTCCGGAGGCTCTGGTTTGTCAATTAGCATAGGAACACCCTCTGATCCCGGCCGAGCCCCCAAGTTGTTGAAACCAAATGTTTCGCCGGGTTGCGAATCAGAGAATGTCCACGCCGTCAAGTCATCCCAAATCATACCCCTTTATTACAAATGCATTTGGACATCTGTCTCGCAGGACTGCCAAGAAGATCTGAAAGTCTGTTCACATGGACACAGGTTAAATAGCCCCCTCCCACACAATCGATGCATAGTAGTTGCTGCGCGTGCTTCCTGAGTGGGTGTGTCTCGTGTTGCAGCCCCCAGCCCTGGGGTGAACCATCTGGTGACCTTTTCCGAGGTAGATGAGAATGGTGTTGTTGTGTCTGGCGCCAGGAAGCCTACAGGACCCCCCTGGCCTGTCTCCCCTCCTCTCCTTCCTGGGTCACTTTATCAGTCCCATGTGTGGGGGTCAAGCTAGAAGTTAATTCATAGGTTTCCATGTACACAGTCCTTTGTCTTATTCTCCTAACTTCCTGACCCCCCCCCCCCCCTCTTATGGAATGTCCCAAGTAACCTATTAACCCTCCAACCTTACTACTTAGGAGTCTGCTCCGCAAAGACATGATTCCAGTCCAGCACCTAATATCTTTAATAACAAATTCCACACTGGACGCGTGGAGATGGACCCCGCCAAGGTTACAGGAGTGACCGAATGGCCCTCGCCCACGGATAGGAATCAGCTCCAGCGATTCCTCGGCTTCGCAAATTTCTATAGGCGGTTCATTAGAAATTATAGCCAGGTTGCCGCACCACTCACCTCCCTTACCTCCATCAATGTCCCTTTCCGCTGGTCCAAGGAGGCAGAAACCGCATTCGAGGAGCTCAAACGTCGCTTCTCATCCTCTCCCATCCTGATCCAATTTTCACCTCACGTATCGCCCAGGGTCGCGGAACGTCAAACCGGACGCTCTCTCTCGACTCTATGCACCTGAGGAGAAGGAGGACGTCCCGAGCCCTATTCTTCCCCCCTTGTGTATCCGGGTGGGTCTCACGTGGGAAATTCTGTATTGCGCAACAGCACCAACCGGACCCGGGTAACGGACCGCCTAATTGCCTCTTTGTCCCCAACTCGGTCCGTGCTGAGGTTCTCAAGTGGGCACATTCCTCTCGCCTGACCTGTCACCCTGGCGTGAATCGCACCCTGTCTTTTTTGAGGCAACATTTCTGGTGCCCACATTGTCCAGAGATGCCCGGGAGTTTGTGTCAGCTTGCCCCGAGTGCGCACGGAGCAAGACATCGACCCATCCCCCTGCGGGATTGTTACAACCGTTGCCCATTCCGTGCCGCCCCTGGTTGCACGTGGCCTTAGATTTCATCACCGGTCTCCCCCCTCCAACGGTATGACCACCATACTGACTGTGGTCGACCGGTTCTCGAAGATTTCATGGCGCTGCCCAAACTGCCCTCTGCCCGGGAGACGGCGGATCTCCTGGTTTCCCATGTTCTCCTCCCCCACGACATAACCCGAGACGTGGTTTCATTTCCCAAGTGTGGAAGGCATTCTGCCAAGGGTTGGGGGTTACCGTTAGTCTGACGTCCGGCTATCATCCCCAGTCTAACGGCCAATCTGAGCGGACTAATCAGGAGTTGGAGGCTGCTTTGCGCACAGTCACCTCCGTTGATCAAACCTCCTGGAGTACCTACCTGCCTTGGCTGGAATATGCCCATAACATGGTCAATTCCTCCTCTGGCATGTCCCCCTTCCACCTCTGCCTCGGATACCCTCTGCCTCTATTCCCTGCTCAGGAGATCGACGTCGCTGTCCCGTCGGTCCAAGCCCATCCCTGCCGTTGTCGTGGGGTTTGGCGGCGTGCCCCTGAGGGTGGAGTCACGTAAACTGGCACCTCATTACGTGGGTCCCTTCAAGGTGGACTCCCTTGTCGGTCCGTGCGCCGTTCGGTTAACCCTTCCTTCCTCTATGCGGGTGCACCCGGTGTTTCATGTCTCCCAGTTAAAACCGCTCTCCTCCAGCCCTCTCTGCCTCTGCGGATGATCGATGACCACCCGGCTTAAACCATTTGTCGACTCCTGGACGTTCGTGGCCGTGGCGTGCAGTACCTGGTCGACTTGGAGGGTTATGGGCCTGAGGAGCGCAGCTGGCAGCCCAGTTCACGCATCCTTGATCGCTCCCTCATCAGCGATTTCCACCGTGCCAATCCTGGCTGTCTGGCGGCCTCCAGGTGGCGCCCGTTGAGGGGGGGGTCCTGTCAGGGTTCCACCATGACCTGGCTCTGTTTCGGGCCCTACTACCCCATCTGGTGGCCTATGGGCACAGTGCTCATCACGGTCACAAAAACACCCCAGTCATCAAGCACCTGGTCAACTGCTCACACCTGTCTCTCATCAATTGATCACGGTCCCTATTTCGGTTTGCATTCCCCATTATCCAGTGTCAGTTCAAACAAAGTACTATGCCAGTCTACACTGCTACGTATTTAGTTCTTGACTCCTGCGTTACATCGCAGCTTTTGGCCTTCCAGCTTTTTTTCAACATATTTATAAATACTACGTGCACTTACACTGCTGAACATTCTGCCCTGCTCGTATTACTCGAGTATTCTACACCACACAGTCAGAGCTTAGAGACACCGGCTCACCCTACAGTACGTCTGTCTAGAGTCGCGTGTTTGGATCCCGACCATCGCTCTCTTCACCCGGAATCCTTACATTATCATGCATGTTATTAACAAAAATGTAACAACCTAAAATAACTACAAATAGTAAAACTGGCGCCTCTAGCTTACAAATTCATTTCAACGTCTGGGCGCCACAGATACGGAGGAATCATGTACTCTGACTGTTCGAAAAAAGGGTTCTAACACCTCTATAGCTTACAGCAAGCAGGTTTTTCAGGCGTCTGGGCGACACTACCCCAGTGGTTACTAACATCTGTTCGTCCGACTATGCTTTTTTGCACCTCTCAAGGAAATGTTGTAATTTTTGGCACCTTTCGGTACTTTTAAAAAATAGCACCTCCCATTCCCACGCTATCGTACCGTTTGTCTGGAGGAATACTTTTCACAGGAAGAACGCAGCCCGTGGGAACCACTCGGTCATAAACTTCCCAGACGCGTTTATGACATATAAAACACCTTCATTAAACAGATTTAGAAACACACACACAAACCCCGGGGGGTCAACCCCCCTTTGTCCCGCCCACCCATGACCCCCCTGAACCGGAAATATGCAATTAAACTGTCAGCTAAATGCAGCTAAAAACAGCTGTATACTACTACTCTCTCATGCCCCTCCAACACCCATGACCACCTCAGGTCACCAATCTGGAGGTAACTGTGTTCTGTCTTGTGTATTTAGCATCAAAGTTTTGAAATCTAATGCAAATCTCTCTCTAATAATAAAAAAGGAAAATTAGGATATAGTTCTCCTACAGACCCGGCATCTCAGGGCAGGTACAGTACAGATAAGTACAGTGCTAAGTACATGCAGATAAGATTGCAATTAGCTGCATTCCCAGAAAACAGATCCAGAGTTTGACCAGAGAGAGAGATCTTGGTGTTATCTGGTGAATTTGATGACTTAACCTTTTAGTGTTCCTTTTGTCCTAATGTGCTTGTACTATCGCTTAGAGCATACTATATGAATAGATATTGATTAGCATTATTTATCAATACATGACGTTCAATACATTCATTGCTTATGAGCATATGACAGCTTATTGATTATTAAAATGTTACTTCTATAATAACATTGTTACTTAATTGACTCCTTAGTAAATTCATTATTTGGATATGTGAAACACAAACCTTCCCCAACAATCCAGACTCTAATGTAATTCTTCATCTTTACCCTGTACACAAAAAATTACTGTATTCTTATTGAAATGTAATTTTTGTTAGGATTTTAAGAAGGCGATAGATGCTTACCGTTGAGGCCTGCTTTTCAGCATTCTGAAAGTAAATATCGATTTATCATTACTTAACAGAATCATTGGTGTCCAAAGTTGATGTAAATTGTTTTAAGATGCAGCTTATTTGGAAATGTCAAACATTCTCATAAGAGGTCATGTATCACAGCATAGTGTTTATCTTAGTTATCTTAGCCAATTAACAGAGTAAAGCTGATCATTCAAAACCCACACATTTCGCGGGAAAAGTCAAATTAAAATATGAATACAAATTATCCTCTTCAAGAGCCTGACAGCCAGAACCAACATGGACATGTCCATCCCACCAGACGTCATCCTTCCTCTGGTGGACAGAAACATGCTGCAGAACATTGAGAGGGGGCTTGGACAAAAATACAGAATTAACAGAGAAATTGGTAAGAAATAAACATTTTAAGAGTTTTATTTTGCATACCCTTATACTAAATGCTGTGTGCGAAATCTGTACATCCTTCACTTTTAAGAGGCCCTTTGAAGAGATTGAAGAGCTTGGAAAAAAAAATTGGTTTCTATAAATATATATTTTATAACAGAATTAAATGCTTAATTTTAGCATGGGCAAAACCCTAGCGGCCCGCCAGCTTTAACCGCCGCTGGATCGCCCCACCAGCTCTGTGCTATCTGGGTGGTAATGGGTTGTAGGAAAGCAGAGCTGTGTGGGTGTACACTTTGAGTATATTTAGAATGACATAGGATATGTAGAAACCAAATTAATTTGAGAACCAGGACTGTTTTGAGATTATGAAATGTGGACAATACAATCAATGAAATATCTCTCAAGTGAAAGGTGGATTTTATTTTCTTCATGTACAGACTTTTTTTAAAAAATACACTGTGTTTTGATGAGTTACATCATAAGGCTATATAAGAATGATTTATGTAGGCTAATAGCATAATAATTACTTATCTATACAATTACAAATTGTATATATAACATTTTTATTTTTAGATATTGTGAAATGTTGCACTATTTAAATCACAAATAACTTGACGTCTCTGGCAATCGCATTAGCAGATGCAATTTGAAATACACATTTCTTGCTATCAATTTAGTTATATATTCTGTCAACATGCCATACTGTTTTGTTTTACAATAATTTGTACAGTATTGTATGCAGCATTAATTGTCATGTAACATAATCCCATGCTCGCCAATGCCAGTATACACCTGGTATGTATTTGCACATTAATTGATCGTTTAAAGGGACCAATACGTGTTTGTTGTTATAAAAAATCTGTCACAATTTGGCATAGGCCTATATACACAGTCAATCTGGAGCTCCAATGGCTTAAACCTGTCTATGCTTCTGTACTCCTGAAATGCTCCCAGGAATTAACAGAACGGCAAGGCGTTGTGGAAACATTTACTTTAGTGTCAACCGTTCACCATAAGTCATGATTACACCACACCTGTACTCTTCCCTTCTGATGGAAAAGTATAGTGCATTTAAGGCCACTGTGATGTGTCAGTTGTGATATTTGCATATGTAATATGACAAAAGAGCACACATGTGAAATGTATTGTTCATTTCTCCATATGGTTAGGAGGATTCTCCAGTCGATATATGTATTTGCTAGAGGATTGTATTTTATCAATACCTAACAACTTCAGATGCTTCAACACGAACCACTGGAACAGGTTGCCTGGGAAACGGCCGCATGGCAACAGGATCAGAGCCTGGGGGTTGTGTCTGCTCCGCTCCCATTTTACATCGCATTTCCTCACTAGATGGTGTGCAAGCCACTGGAGAGTAGGCTACGTTTGCTCTAGCGCAGAAGGCTACGTCTTCAAAAAACAAACCTGGAAAACTACAGTATACGACACGTCATTTATTAAGCCCTGAGGAGGAAGTGTGTGAATAAGCGCTTTGTTTAAAGGTTTTTTTTTCGACTCTGAAAAAAACCCACTCGAGTTGTGATGGACATAATGATTGCGGTGCATGATGCGTGTGTCTCCAGTCAGTGGCTGACAGCTATAATTCTCAGTCTGTGCTGTTTTTTACCCTCCTGTTTACCCGCTGGACAAACTGTGGACTATGCCTCGATTGAAAGTGTGGTTACCCGACAAGGAGATACGGCTCTGCTAAGGTAAGACATCAAGCAAGCAATACTTCCATGTTCCTAAATTTTTAACATGTATGTACGAATTTCAATACCAAATATTATCATATTGTTATTTTATTGTCGAATAATAATAAAACATTTGAATTTGATATAATTCGACGTTACTTGTAAGAGCAGCTATTGTTAACTAGGTCACTTCATATAATAGAAAGCCAACCCATCCTTAGCGTTTTTTTTTTTCATCCAAGGATTGAATGGTCCATCATGTGTACGATTGTGACGGTCTAGGGAGGCGGTGTTAGCCAGACGTATTTTAATCTACCTTGGTAACGTTACATCCTCACATTAAACGTGTCAATCGTGCATGTGATTGCATGCAATAGTTGGTTACTTAATTCTTTATTTGTAAGTAATCCCACTGATTTACAGGCAATGTAAACTCGGTATGTTTTTTTACGGAGGTGGTAGACTAATCGCAGTTGTTCCCAAACAAGGGTCCGCAGAGGGACTTCGGTAACAGATTACGTTTTTAACAATGCCTTTTCCGAAGTAAATAGAATTTATTGCATTGGTAATGAATGCTGGTTCAGTAATATCACCAATATTATGTTCAATCTGCCTGCCATAGTTTAAGTAATCATAAAAACAGGCCTAATGCTAACGCTTTGTTCACCCTATCAGTTCTATTGAGCACGGTGAGGCTCAACTTGTCTTCAGAACACTTTCTAATTCTGACAAATTTTTCTGTGTCACAATGGTAGTCACTGGTACTGGTAATGTAATACTAATGGTGATCCTCTTACCTACAAGTAGAATGCAACATAGTTTCATATCATTTTTTTTAAAAGGTCAGCCTAGTAATTACTTGATAAATTATGAATAATAGAATGCTGTATGTACAGAAATGGTTTACACAAAAATATATTTATAAAAACAAGTCTTTTTGGCACCTATCTATCTATCAAAATCAAAACCTTTTCCAGTTGTAGTAAAAAAAAAAAGTATAAAAATATCACATTTTGTGAGTGCTGTTCTCTAAATGGATGGCGTAATTATTGTTGCCATCTGCTTGTTCGCAGGTATTGAATTTGAGCCTATGATGCACATGGAAATGGCTTAGAGCATTGTTGATCTCTGTGTAAATGTACTGTGTTGCATTTTTGCCAAATTATTAAACTATAATAAATACTTAATAGAATGTCCAAATTATTATTTGCAGCTACCACTTTAGCTAGAATCCAACATATGTAATATAGTTATCTACAGGTAGCAGAACATTGATAATTCCATTATTTATAAAATACAAATTATGTCTATAATGCATATCTTTCTATCCTTGATATGCATTAAATATTTGAGGAGGAAAATGTTACATGACTGTATTCTGTTTCTTTTTGCACCTCCCTGATTCACTCTATGAAACCACATCACACACTTTAAAGATATGGTTATTTCAAATTCTCTAGTTTGATGATACACTGTAGCAAGAGTTTTGGTGGTTATAGGCCTTTAAACTGAAAAGGTTTCATGTCAGTCCATGCTGTACGCCCCAGTTATTTCTACAGCTCTACAACTTGTCAGTCAACATGATGGCACCCGTTGATACTTCATGTACCTTCTGATTGTTTATGATGATGTCCACACTGGCTTCATTCAGCAAATGTTCAGGTCAAAGCAGGTCAGAGTTTTTAGCCCTAATCTCTCATGCATAACAGACACAGGCAAAATAGTCAGCCACCAATTGTGCAAGTTCTCCGACTGAAAAAGATGAGAGAGGCTTGTAATTTTCATAATATGTACACTTCAACTATGACAGACAAAATGAGAAAAAAAAAGGATTTTTGATGAATTTAATTGCAAATGATGGTGTATACTTTGTTGTATACCCTTTGTTGGCAATGACAGAGGTCAAAGTTTTCTGTAAGTCTTCACAAGGTTGTCACACACTGTTGCTGGTATTTTGGCCCATTCCTCCATGCAGATCTCCTCTAGAGCAGTGATGTTTTGGGGCTGTTGCTGGGCAACACGGACTTTCAACTCCCTCCAAAGATTTTCTATGGGGTTGAGATCTGGAGACTGGCTAGGCCACTCCAGGACTCTGAAATGCTTCTTACGAAGCCACTCCTCCATTGCCCGGGCGGTGTGTTTGGGATCATTGTCATGCCCTATCTTTAATGCCCTAGCTGATGGAAGGAGGTTTTCACTCAAAATCTCACGATACATTGCCCCATTCATTCTGTCCTTTACACGGATCAGTCGTCCTGGTCCCTTTGCAGAAAAACAGCCCCAAAGCATGATGTTTCCACCCCCATGCTTCACAGTATGGCATGATGTTCTTTGGATGCAACTCAGCATTCTTTGTCCTCCAAACACGACGAGTTGAGTTTTTACAAAAAAGTTCTATTTTGGTTTCATCTGACCATATGACATTCTCCCAATCATCTTGTAGATCATCCAAATGCTCTCTAGCGAACTTCAGACGGGCCTGGACATGTCCTGGCTTCAGCAGGGGGACACGTCTGGCACTGCAGGATTTGAGTCCCTGGCGGCGTAGTGTGTTACTGCTGGTAGGCTTTGTTACTTTGGTCTCAGCTCTCTGCAGGTCATTCACTAGGTCCCCCCGCGTGGTTCTGGGATTTTTGCTCACCGTTCTTGTGATCATTTTGACCCCGCCGGGTGAGATCTTGCGTGGAGCCCCAGATCGAGGGAGATTATCAGTGGTCTTGTATGTCTTCCATTTCATAATAATTGCTCCCACAGTGGATTTCTTCACACCAAGCGGCTTACCTATTGCAGATTCAGTCTTCCCAGCCTGTTGCAGGTCTGCAATTTTGTTTCTGGTGTCCTTTGACAGCTCTTTGGTCTTGGCCATAGTGGAGTTTGGAGTGTGACTGTTTGAGGTTGTGGACAGGTGTCTTTTATACTGATAACAAGTTCAAACAGGTGCCATTAATACAGGTAACGAGTGGAGGACAGAGGAGCCGTTTAAAGGAGAAGTTACAGGTCTGTGAGAGCCAGAAATCTTGCTTGTTTGTAGGTGACCAAATACTTATTTTCCACCATAATGTGCAAATAAATTCATCAATTCATTCTGGATTTTTTTTCTCATTTTGTCTGTCATAGTTGAAGTGTACCTGTGATGAAAATTACAGGCCTCTCTCATGTTTTTCAGTGGGAGAACTTGCACAATTGGTGGCTGACTAAATACTTTTTTGCCCCACTGTACTTGGTTAGCCATTAGATATTTTGTCATACCAAAAGTGTATGAGGTTATCTGACGGTCTCAGAAACTGCCGTAAAGGCCTTAGAGGCCTGTTAGATATTATAGGCTTTTTAAATTGAATAGTACTTGGCCTGTAAAGTCTTTTATATGCCTTATAGGCCAGATAGAGCAGCTGAATAATTGTTGGACCATATGGGAATATCGGAAACTCAACAAGAAACCCACTTGCACCTCAAACAATAACATTTAAAAGCTGTAATATTCATTTTCTACCAATAGATTTTTTATATTATTCTAGTCTCGCTCATTGATGACAGAGTAAATAAATCCGCAAACAATCTAATCGAGGATCTAGTCACCACTGCGAATTACTTTAGATATGATTGCACCTCTAAAAACAAAAGAAATACACAACAAGAAACTCCCTGGTACACAGACAATACTAGAGCACTTAAGCAAGCGTTTTAAGACTAGCCTGGATAGACAGTACAATACTGAAAAGCACTCATGTCTGCGGTGAACGAAAACATTCCTAAATGTCTCTTTGATACAGTTTCAAAGTTAATGAAAAAGCAATGTTCAACTGACAATCTGTAATTCAGGGGAGAGACATAGCCAGTTTTGGAATCTTGATTGTCTAAAACTAACGTAACTATTCTTTTAGATTTAACAGAACATTTTCTTCATTATGTGACACTTACCGTTGACAAAGTAAATCCCATGGTTGATGTTAGTGCCATTCCATTGTCACTGAATAAACAGTACTGTAGCTAGCTAGCATTACTTGCAAACTTCAGATCTGGCAGCTATTTTCATGGCCTCATTCTGGAAAGTTTGTTTACGTATTCTGCTAGGCAACCAACGTTCGGCGTAGGTACCCTCTGGCCCATGGGGCTATGTTTTTTCCACAAAAAGTTAGATATTTCCTAAACATTGCAACAAAAACCTTCCACTAAACATTAGATATGCAAGCAGAAACAAGACTCACATTTTGATACCTGCCATGTCTTCGTAGTGCAAGAACTGTAGGAGGAGTTTAAGGTTGCTATTATAAATAAATATATATGTGAGATTACAAATAGTGGGGGGCTCCCCCACTTAATAATCAGCCAATATTGGCTCCCGTTCCACATAAATACTAATTTTAGGAACCAAGAAACCAAAAGCTTTGTTTGCAGACCTTACAGTGAACCTCAACAGTTTTATGGTCATATTCCAAAAAACTGTGAGAAACCTTACCCTCGAGCCTGAACTCTCTATTAAAGAACGTATAAAACATCCCTGAAGATATGCTTTTTTTCATTTTTGGAACATTGCAAAAATCACAAATGGTTTATCAAAAACTGATGCAGAAAAACAAATCCATGCTTTGTTATTTCTAGTTACCCTGATCAATCAATAAATAAACTTAAATTAGTGTTGAACATAGCTGCTAGAATGGAATCAATTGGGCACACTAGTATTAACCTCTTTACACTGGCGGCCTGTTGAGGCTAGGGTTTGATTTTTCACCTATAATGCAATACATGGACTTAATCCTATTTACCCTGATGAAATGATCCAGCCATTCATACCTACACTTAATTTAAGATTGCAAGATGCAGGCAAGATGCAGGCCTTCAAATTCTACTGAATCTAATGAATGAGCCTTCTACATTTTCCTTGTCCCTGACATTGCTGTCCCTGTCCAAAGCCCTCTTGATTGTGTTGCAGATCAAGATGATTCCTGATGATTCCAGCTGCCATTTTTCTGACAAACCCCCCCTCCGTGTTGTCCCTGTCCTTGTCCATCTGATCATGCTTCTGGCTTGGATTAGGTTATGTAGATTCTGGACAAAGCGCATATGCATTTATTAATTATTACAACTTGTACCTTTAACACTAGAACTGCCAAATGCCCGCACTAATTGGCATTTGAGTTTGTAATTAAAATATTACTGCCATTTTGAAAGCTACACTCTCCTATTTCTTTTCCTGAATCAATGTATATTACACTTTTTAGCTGTCAGAATTCTGAACTCACAAACCGAAAACTATTTAGAGACTATTTACCTGTTTGTTTTACCGCGTGTTTTGACTTAATCCACCAAAAGCACACGCCACTTGGCGTTAGTACCCAAGCAGACATTAACACTGCTCTATAGCCAAATTGCTTCTCAAATAAATATTTCCCGACTAATTCTGGGTCACTAAAAACTAAAATTATGCTTAAAACTGTTGATTGGCTCTAGTTTTCAAGACATGCTATTGGGTCAGTATATACAACCCTTGACTTGGGAATGGCGGAGGGTAAGTGAGTTATAAAGAGAAGGGATCTCAATTTAAACCAGAAATGAATCTTTGACTGGATCTATGAATAAATCTATGACTGGGTTTGGACAGTGCTTGTTTTTGAAGCAAAACAACAAATTATTTCAAAGCATCTGAAGCTGGTATTGCATCATACATGATATGATTTGCGTCAGGGTTCCACCCTACCTGACTGTTGCTGGCCCGTTGGCTACCTCTGGTGGCCTGTGAGCGATGTGCTCCTCCCTGTCACGAATCACACAGTCACCAAACACCTGG